>CAJNDV010006546.1:27144-65890 GCA_905221635.1 Symbiodinium sp. CCMP2456 | reverse complement strand
GTTGTGCAGTGTTATCAGACAATGATGCGCTTTCCGCAAGACTTACTAAAGGTGCCTCATTGGAGCAGGGTTTTGGGGTGGATGACGAAGAGCGAAACAAAGGACTACATAATATGCATCCTCAAAGATGTGTAATTTTAATGGAGTTTCGGTATGTTATACTATGTTTATAGTAAGGAATCCCCAAAATAGTATAGGTAATCATTCAGGGCACTACTTTAAATCTTTTTAAACCCTGTACCTGAAACCCTCGACCGAAAGCCTTGTGTTGCCGCACGAAACAACCCGAAACCCTGGAAATGCATCGTATAAACTCCAAGCCACCCGGAATCCTTGTCTTGCCAAGCCTTCACAACCTACACTGTATATTGTATACTTCTAAACCGTAACACCATAAACCAAACACTAGACTGTATATTGTATGCTTCGAAACCGTAACACCATAAACACAACCCTAAACTGTATAATGCACGCTTCTAAACCGCAACACCCTAATCTAACCCCTAAACTCTGGACCCTTGAACACCACAACTGTAGATCCCTAGACGGCCCAAGTTGGCCTCCACGTCGTTTTCGTTTCGTGGCCTTAATTAACCATCTTTGAGACTGTGAGAAACACGGATGATGATTAACAACCCTGCGTCACACATAAGAATAGCATAATTCCCATAGTTTAGAGTCCTTAAGGTAATGCAGGATTTACATTACCAACCGTATTATTACTGGCGAAAATAAAGATCCCTTTACTAATCCCACCGATCGCCTCCAGTCCGAAGTAGCATGCAACTTCCACCACACAAACCTGAACGGCGAACTAAGGGTCACTAGGGCTTTTCACGGTGATAAGATGAAGGAACCCAAAACCCGATTCTGATCATGAGGTCCCTACATTCGCTTTCCTTATTCGCCTTCCTAGCGGTATTGCTTTAATTTGTCTTGCATTTGTATAGGGTCAGCTGGGCCTCATTCTTGCAGATCCTGAACCAAAACAAGCGGTATCGAACTTTCCGTAAGCCAGAAGAAAGACTCAAAGGCATTTTTGCCTTGGTGGCAAGTGGAAAGCCGAAACTAGAACCCTTAAAGGGGCACGGAAGAACACTAAAGTAACCCCCAAGGAACCCCGTCAAACTTTCTTCTTGAACAACCAGGCCCAAGCAAGTTCTTTTAGGATAGACCTAGTATACAAGGCCAAAAGTTGAAAGTTCTCCCATTGGCTTCTAAGCCCAGAAGAACCTTGAAGGAAGTACAGGAAACCGCGCGATCGGCAACCATGAACCGTGCATTCTAGGAGATGGAGAACTCAAACACCACGAACTTCAGGGTTCAGAGGTTAGGGGTTCAGGGGTTTAGAGCAGACGAGGTTTGGGTTCTAGACAGCAGAATAAAGCAAATACGCGCGAACCAGTACATTAAGGCACTGTTCTCAACTGGATCACTCTTGCAAACGTGAAGTTTCCCGGGCCACTTCCAGATTGTTAGACATCTTGGGTACCACCGTAGTTTGAAGTTTCGCATAAACTTTTACTGAAGTGCAGCAATTTCATCAGGCAAACGTGGGGGTTTCCGAAAATAGGAACCCTAAGATCGTGCCCTACAGTGGGATCCTTGTTATAAGGACCCCCCAAGCGCAATCTCAAAACCCTAAACCTTTTCCCTTCCTTTCAGGGGTCACCCTTTGGCCGCCCCTTGAAGTTTTCTTGTAGTCTCTTGAAGGGAGCTTGAGGAAGACTCAGGGTTCTCCCCTTGACAGAGTCTTCAAAGAGGCTTGAAAGGGAGACTCCTCTCTCGGTACTTTTTCTCATCGAGTTGCAAGGTTGCTTCTCTTAAAGTCTTGAGTTCTGCTTGGTTGCTGCTGCTTGGGGCGATCTGTCATTGTGTAAGCCCATAAACGTACATGCTTTGCGATCTTGGAGACCATTAACTAAGAGATAGACAGAGCGAACCTAGTTGCACTCAGTGTGCGGCTTTGGGTTTAGACTCTGGCTCTGTCGTTGCTTGGTTGCTTCTGCTTGGCATCATTGCAACAACCCCCTTTGGTGAATGTTGGGCAGTAAGAGCTGAACACCTTCTTGCCTTGTGCCTGGTTCTTCCTGCGTTGGACAGTGCCTTTTCTCATCGGATTGCACCCATACTTGAGTACATCGGCCTGAATGTGACTGACAGCACACAGCCATGCTCACGCTTGCATTGATAGCATGTATTGCTGCTGTTGAACAGCCGTATCATAAGCACTCTGCGAAAGCTTATTGGACAAGCGCAGCTGGAGACTACTGGAGTGTGTTGCGTCGGAGCTGGATGTTACGGTGAGCCAGCATGCAGGGTAGGATCGAGCATCGCCTGATTTTGGAGGCTTGAACTAGAAGCTAAGAGACTGCGTTTGGCCGACCAGCTTGTTGAAGCGGGTCAAACCAGTTTGCGGATGCCAGGAGCGAAGGCTCCACAGGGCTTCAATCGGACCCGTCAGCTAGAGCTGGCGGTTCTGGTGGGTGGCTCTGGGTCGCAAGGAGTGGAACGCATGTCTGATGTTGAGCTTGTTGATCTTGAGACGGAGATTCGTGACACAGGTTCCATCGTGCCCCGGAGGCTCGAAGGAATGCTTTTGAGCCTGTGGTCTTGAATGAGCTGGTAACACATCCTGAGATCTTTGATGAGGAAATCAGCAGTATTAGATATGGATCGTCTTCTGGAAATGCCGCTAAGCCGAAGTTTGAGCGAGTTGCACTTGGAGGGACACATGTGCACTTGTGGTGTCCTGACGGTGGTGTTGACGATAGCACACTAGAGGAACTCTCGGGCGATTTAGTTTTCACTGGGATGAAAGAGGAACTGCGTAACCTGGAGCATTGCCGCACAGGCAGGGTGATCGGTGGCCCGAACGCAGCAAAGATCGGAAGCCGGGCGAGACGTCTTCGCGGGTTTTGTTTTCGGACCTGCAGTTGAGCTCTTCTAGCAGAGGCGTTGACGGCACCACATTGTTTCAGTTCACATGACTGTCGGGCAGGATCTGCCAATTCGCCATCTTATCAGGCCAAGGTCGAGGTCCTGAGCTAGTTATGCTTGAACGTGTCGGGAGATGAGCAGAGCTTCCGTCCTAGTCGGATTACTGCTTGCTTGGAGCAGCGGCTATGTCTAGGTCATGTTTGTGGCTTCTTGCATTCTGACATGTTTTTTTATCACTTGGTTTTTCAACAGTGGTGGCTGGTAATGTGATTCTTCGGCTCCAATTTGGCTATCTGCACTGGCTGTTTGCTCACCGTAAGCGCACCCGTCCTTAGACTCCTTGGACAGAAGTAATATAGGGGCCTCAATAATTACCAATACTATTTTGGGGGTTCCTTCTTATTAATGTAGTAGAATAGGCCCCAAAACCTTATTCTACTTGTTAAGGCCCCTATATTCAATGGGTGGCCGATTTTGCGACTCTGAAGCTCAAACCGGTACTTGCAAGATAGTCAGTCTAACATGCCTGTGAGCAGTTGTCAAATAGCCGTGTGCAGTGATCAGTGGAGGGTAATGTTTCAATAGATTACGTTTTACCAAGTTATCTCGACGGGTCGGCCGGTGCTCTTCTGCGGCGATGTAGGGCAGAGGCTGCTGGCGTCCATGAGAAGGTTCGGAGCTGGGTCGTCGCGGTTTGGGGTGTAAGTGTTTTCTTTTCAGGATGTTTGGAGCTTCAAAGGAGTTATATACAGCATCTGAATCGTTTGAAGCTCGGGCATGGGCGACGGGGCGGGGTATTCGGAGGGTTTGGTGCTTCGGAAAGAGCAAGGGCCGGCCCAAAGTATCACTTACTTCAAATCCGTATTTTCAACACATCCACAAAGGGGGGCCCCGATTCCTAAACCCCAAGCCCTGAACCGAGGTACGACGTTCAAAAAGAGAAAACCCTTCAGTTTGAGATCTGGGTTCCAAACTCCCTCCGCACCCTGCAGCATCAAGCTCTACGTCTAGCCCTTACCTTCACCCCAAATAAGCCCATCGTTTTCAGGACGCAGAGAAAGGAAATCATAATGAGTAGCCCTAAAAAGGGTGGATCTTATCGGGTTACGTAGAGTCTAGTCAGGGTTCAGGCTGAAAGGGTTGGGCTTTTGGGTGGCAGGTTGGGTGTTGGGGCTGTTGGAGTTCGGTTGCAGGATTTGGGGGATTCAAGGTTCCCCTTCATTCTGCAGTCTGCAGACCTAAACCCTACCGCAGGCTTTAGGGGTTGAGGGGTTTAGGACCCCGAGCCCTAGAGAAATGGCAGAATCTGGCCCCTTCGTTACAGGGTGTGTCACCCCATAAACCACTAGGTGAACCCTAAACCCTAAACCCTAAACCCTAAACCCTAAACCCTAAACCCTAAACCCTAAACCCTAAACCCTAAACCCTAAACCCTAAAGGCCTGAGAAATGATTGGGGAAGGGAGCCCTGGGGATCTCCAACTATCCCTAAACCCCTAAGCCCCTAAACCCTTACCCTAAGCCCTAAACCCTAAACCCTAAACCCCTAAACCCCTAGGAACGCCCAGCTCCTTCTACCCAAGCCGGCAAAGGAGAAAGAGAGCGAGAGAGATAGAGAATGAAGTGTGTGTTTACAGAAATATAAAGATAAATAGAAATACATAGTATATATACATATATATATAATATATATATATATAGATATATGTATATTACGGATGTTTCTCTCATAAGAAGCAAAGGCTTTCAATTCACATCCCTCGGCCTTGAATCTTGAAGGGTCGTATCGGGCCTTGCCACGACCAAAAAGGACCCCCCTCCCTCGAGAATACATACCTGGCATTCGGCTGGCCTCTAGCGGCGGACCCTAAACCCTAAACCCTAAACCCAGCTCTCGCAACTGGGACTTGCCAGGCGAGCTTCGGAGCTCATCACTCGGACTGTCCAGGCGAGGCAAGGGTTTAGGGTTTTCAGCGGCTTAGCGAAACCCTAAACCCAAAGCCCCTAAACCCTAAACCCCTAAACCCCGAAAGCCCCTAAACCCAAAACCCCAAACCCTAAACCCCTAAACCCCTAAACCCCATAAACCCCTAAACCCTAAAATCATTTAAAACAGGGCGGAGCAGCATGTCCAGCGGGGGAATCCTGAGGTGTGCCGATCGCGCCTGCGCGCCACGAGAATCTGCTCTCGATGGGTTATTACACCAACTGGCTACGAGAAGGGCACCGGTAAGGCTAGAACTATATGGTTGCATTCGGGTGACTACAAAGGTTTATGTCAGAAAAACTTATAGGCTGCTCACTATATGGTTACTCCAGGTCGATCTGGACCGGTTAAGGTTTGGCAGCATTTCGCATCCAAGCTTTACGGCATGAGATGCTACACTATTGATCGTACTTACTCCCGAACGCATTCAACATGATCGTGCAGGCTTCGGCGGGTGAATGTTCTCAGAGCTTCCAGTCTTCTACAAATCCGTCCATGCCCGTGTTATGCTATGCAGGAAAGCCCAACGGCCAGACACTGTCTTCTACCATAGTATGCCATGCCATAACATACTATAATGTACTTTAATGGCGTTTCATAACCCACATCCAAATTCATGAGACGCATGGATCCCATGCCTGTGAGGTGCCTCCGTTGGATCCTCATGACAACGCCGGTGGACAGCCAGAACTTGGCCTTTGTCCATGCGTCGGAGGCCCAAACCTTAGAGCTGCCAAGGTCCGAGAGCCAAAGCTACAAAGATATGGAGACGTCGATGACAACGTTCATGATGCTGAGTTTTCGTGCACGATATGTGCATTCACTCTTTAGGCCAATCAAATGCAAAGCCCCGAACCCTAGTACGCAATGCTGTATAAAACCTGCCGCACAGGCATTCATTATAAGAACCGAAGCAAAGATTGTGAAGCAAAATAAACATGGCTTGACACTGCTGAGAATCTTGCAGCCATCCATATCCCTCCCTACCCACCTCCTTTCCTTCCTCGATTCTCTTAGAGTTGTGCTCCGACACCCACGCAGTCACTTTGCTCAGTTGCAGAAGGTTGTAGACTGCGGCGAGAACCACGGGTGCATCGCTGCGTCGTGCTAGCAGAACTTATGCCGCCTTCTGCGCCGTTGGCGCGCTACCAGGAGCCGGCCAGCGACGATGGCCGATTCGGGAACACTTACCTTCGCTGGACTCTCCTTCACACCCTGATCGTGATTACCTTGTGCTCCATGCCTCTGTGGTGCCATTTTGCCCTTCCAAACCAGGTCGCTTACATCAATGTAGGTGGAATGGCTTTCTTTAGCGTGATTTGGGTGATGATCGCTGGAAATGCCATTTTAAACTATGTCCGGATGACGAGAAATACGATCCCGGCAAATCTGCCACATTCGGCTGTGGTCGGGTCACAAGAAGAATGTGAGCGCCGGTTTGGGCACATTGTCATCGTGCCGTGTTACCTTGACCCCATCAATGTGCTTTTCGACTGCCTTGGTTCGCTCCTGTCGCAAAGACACCCAAACAGGTTGGTCGTCGTTGTTGCTTTTGAGAAGAAGACCCCCGATCTGCAACAGAAAATCGAGACTGTGAGGACAGCCTTTCAGGGCCGTTTTGGCGAGTTGGTGCTCACCGTGCACACGATTCAGTGGGCCACGGAGATCCCAGGGGGATGCTCCAACAAGAACTTTGCCTTGCAAACTGTCCAGCAACATGTCTCGATGGATCCCAGATATCACGAGACCTCCTATACGGTTACGACCTGCGATACCGACACCTTGTTTAGCCCGCATTATTTCGAGGTGCTTGAGAAGGCGTACAATGAGGAGAACCCCCCTAGCTCGAGTCGACCGGTGAAGCTTTGCGTTTGGCAAGGTCCCCTGTTTTACAACTGGTGCCCTGAGCTGCAACTGGACCCTAAACCCTAAACCCTAAACCCAAAACCCAAAACCCCAAACCCTAAACCCTAAACCCGAAACCCTAAACCCTAGACCCTAACCCCCCCTCTCAAGACCCCCAAACCCATGTCAGCCCAGGGCCCTAGAAGCCCTACACCCCAGACCCGAAAGTCGAAGAGCCCGCAGCCTGCCCTGGGCTCTGTTTCAGCTTTGATGGCAAGAAAACCCTCGAAGAGGGGGGTTAGGGTTTAGGGTTTAGGGTTTTAGGGTATAGGGTTTAGGGGTTTTCGGGTATAGCAAACCCCAAAAAGTTGGAAACCGGGTTGAGGACAAATAGTGCTGGGATTCCTGTTGCACTACTCTTACTATTGGGTTTCCAACTTTGGGGCTTCTACTATATAGACAAAACGATCAGATGCTTCGAAGTACCCTACACCTTCAACCCTAAAACCCTAAGCCTTAAAACCGACTTCGGGTTCGGGCGCAGAGGTTCATGACAAGTGGTTTAGGTTTAGGGCAACTTAGGATTTAAAGTTTGGGGCTTAGGAGGGCTTTGACAGTTAGCCAGTCTCTTGAATAGGTTTGGGATGTTCCGGTCTAGCCGAAGTGCCGTTTCACCAGGAACTTGGACCAGCGGCCCTTCTTCAACCGCATCACGGGCATCATGCGCTCGCTCATGATGCTAGGGGGCCTGATCTCTTTCGACCTAAACCCGATGTCCGTCTTCTCATATCCCCTTGAGCTTGGCCAGATGGCGGGCTTCATCAACCCAAGGTACAGCGTGGACGATGCTTAGCTGTAGGCCCTTTAAAAGGACCTTTTGTCTTTGCCCTTCCAGGGCCGAAGAGGATCTTATTTTGAAAGGTTTCTAAAGGGCCTATAAAACCCTAAACCCCTAAATCCTGAAGACATCCGAAAAGGAAAAGATTTTACAGCGCCAATTCCTTCTTCAGCAAGTCATATGATTAACGTACGCTGTACGCCCAACCTATTTAGGGTTTAGGGTTTAGGAACATGTTTGAAACTCTCTCAAGGGTTTAGGGTTCCCTAAACCCTAAACCCTCAACCCTCAACCCTAAACCCTAAACCCTAAACCCTAAACCCTAAACCCTCAACCCAACCTAGGATATCATCTTCCTGGTTCGTGTGATGTGCAGCGCCCAGCGAGGGATTCCTGTGAAGTTGCTGAGAGCCCCGGTGATCTCGGGGCCTACCATCGGGACCACCTGGTGGGAGGCTGGGTGTAGGGTTTAGGGGTTTAGGGCTTAGGGGGTTTAGGGTTTAGGGTTTAGGGTTTAGGGTTTAGGGGGTTTAGGGCTTAGGGGGTTCTATTTGGGGGTGTAGGGTTTATGGCCGGTTTGGGGTTTGGGGTTCAGGGGTTTATTTGGTTCCAAACCCTAAGCCCGAAATCCCATAGTGAAGGAATCTTGTTGAAGTTATCATCACAGGGATCTATGGTAAATAGTAGGGTTTCCTTACAATATGGCAGTGTAGCTTACATCAAATTCCCTTGTAAGAACCTGGGAGGAGGTGGACGAGTGGGCAAGGCAGATTCGGCGTTGGATCATCGGATCCTCTGAGAGTTTTCACTACTTCCTGACGCACTATCGTGGCCGGCCCTTCTTTTCGGGGCTCAGGTGGTTCGTGATGTTCTTCGTCTACTATGCCATCCTCCTGTGTTGTGCAGGTCTCTTCACGGCGGCGGCTGCAATTCCGCTCCCTGGCACGGTCTGGCCGCACCCATGGCTACGATATGCTGGAGTTGCTGCACTGGCGATCCAGTATGTGGTTTTCGGCATCGCCTTTTTGATCGATCGGCGTGCCGTCCGCTACATGACAGTGAAGGAGAACGTGAGTTGCTGTCGCAACTTGCTCCACTGGCTGGTCGCACCGATTGTGCTGCTGGTCTACAGCCTGGTGGCCTTCTATGCCGTGGTGAAGTTCGCCTTCCGGGGCAAGAAGGATGCAGGGCACGTCATGGCAGCCAAGGAGGGCTTTCAGGCCGTCACGGCCGTCCTCGACCAGGCGCCCGAAAGCACCGAAGCTGAGAGCTTCCACAGCCACTGTGAGCAAGTCGGCCGGCAAAATCCTTTGGACCGGCGGCCGGTCGCAGGCTTGAGAACCTGCACAAGGCCCCCTTTGAGCTATGCTTCCCTGTCTTACCAGGCCGACCATGAGAGAACTCTCTCCTTTGAAGTCCACCAGCGTGCCATGTCGTTTCCTGTTCACGGAGGTCCAAACCTGGGCAGTGACGCAGTCAACCGCAGCGAGGGCGAGGGCAACGAGGGCAAAGACTTGCAAGTCGCTGACATGAACTCGTCCGAGGACGGTAAGGTGCTGTGCCACCTTCCAGACAGCTTCTACTTTGGCACAATGAGCTTCCCAACGGCGCGCGAGAGTGAGGAGACAGGCCTGCCAACGTCTCCCCCGCGAACGCATCTCTATGGACTGTGACCACGGAATCAAGCTTCAGGCGCGGAAGTTTTGGAAGCCAAGGAGCCACTGCTGCATTGTTGGCACAGAAGCAGAGTCAAGCGGGCCACTTCCTGCGGCAGACTGCAGGCGAGATCGCCCGAACGCTGAAACAGTGAAATTAGATGGAAGACGGGAGGGACTCCCACAGCGCCTGTGCCTCCTGAACCCTGAAGCCTTTTTCAAAAGTTGTTCCTCACCATGTGATGGCTGTATAGAGCCTCGGCCCGAATCTTGCTTGGAGATTCGGCCAGGCGACACGAAGCCAGGCAAAGCCAGGCACACGGGTCCATCCCACGGAAGCTCAGCCACCGCGCCATGAGAAAATCAGCCGAAAGCTCTCGCACCACATGCGCACATGGCATCTTGCTGCAAGTGGACGTGGCTCTAAGTTCACTAAATTCTTATCTCCAAATTTCGTTTCTGTTGCGCTGCTACAGAAGCCGGGGTGGAGCAGGAAGATCCCAAGACCTGCAGCCGCGAGATCTTTAAACCTTGGCCCCAGATGATAGGTTTCATGTCCAGTATAGACAGCCTTTAGCCCCAAAGCAGCGACCCCCGAAGGACACTCTCAAAGCAACTCTTCAAGGACCCGAAACCCGAAACCCTCAACTCTTCAAGGACCCGAAACCCGAAACCCTCAACTCTTCAAGGACCCTCAATCCGAATAATTTTGGGCTCAGGCAACTTCTGGCCTGCGCGTCGCCGTGAAGAAGCTTACCGTGCAGCATCGGTGGTAGTCCAAGAGCCCAATGCCTCTGAACAATGACTTCTACGGCTGTTTGGTCGGATTGTTCTGGAATGTTGGGGCATTGGGCTGTCTGAGTATTTTCGCGCTGCGAAAGAACTGACAGCGCCTGCAGAAGAAAGGAAGCCATTGGCAAAGCCGTTTGCAGAGTTGGGCTCGGGGCTGACTGCTGAGTGACTTAAGGGGTTAAGCTTGACATCGTGATGCTCCCCTACAACCTGAACCCTAAGCCCCAAGCCGATTTAGAGTCCGGAGTTCTGGCATGAAAGGATTGGATTTGAGCTTGGAGTCCTGTGAGTCTGTTCTCAACAACCCCCAAGTCCTTTCAGCCCAAAGTGCTGTTTTTTAGGGTTTGGGGTTTAGGGGTTTAGGGGTTTAGGGGTTCAGAGGTTTAGGGGTTTTGAGCCGAGATCCGAAACCCTGAGCAGGCAGCAAGCCTTTCAGCGTCAGAGTTGCACGTTTCGCCACACTTCTCGCGTCAGGGGAGGGGCGTTAAGGCTAGAGTGGGATGCTCCACACCATCGCGGCACAAGCACTGCTTTTGTTTGGACTTTCTCTCAGAACGATGTGACGGGCTCCAGCTAAACAGCGACGAGTCCGCCTCCCGGGTGCGCTTCGCCGTCGCAGCGATCAAAGCATGGCTGTGAAGCAGGTCCATACCTAATTCCTCGAGATCGTTTCGGGTTTGAGGCTTTCGGGTTTCCGGGTGTCGTTTGGAAGTAGGACAGGATGTGCCTAAACCTTAAACTCCGAGATACTGAAACCCTAGACCCCAAACCGTGAATTGGAAGCGAGTTTGTTCGCAGCTTCAGCTATTTCACTGCACTTCGAAGCCTGCAGCCCACGTTCCGGTTGAATGCTGGACCTTCGCTTTCCCTTGCACTACTGTTGATGATATAAATCCTGCGTTACTTTAAGGACCCTAAACTATGGGAATTCTGGTATATTCCTTATTATGGGTAATGCAGGTTTTTCATCATCAGCCGTAGCAAGCCTCGCAGGTTAAAGACGCACAAGCAACGAGCCGTCAATTCGACCACCTCGGGCCTGCCCGAAACCTAGAGCTCTGAAGACCCCAGCCCTGACCCTCGATACAACAACCCTAAACCTTGAACTCCGAGATCCTGAAACCCCAAACCCTAAACCTTGAACTCCGAGATCCTGAAACCCCAAACCCTAAACTTTGAACTCCGAGATCCTGAAACCCTAAACTCTAAACCTTGAACTCCGAATTACTGAACAGCACATCTGAATCCTGCGCACGCGCGCAGGTGCACGGCAGCGAGTCCGCCTTAGCCTGGGCATCGAGGTGGCAACCACCGGTGATCCGACGTTTCTACAGTCAGCAGTGTAGGGTTCAGGGTTTAAAGTTTAGGGAGTTTAGGGTTTATAGGGTTGAAAGCTTAGGATTTAGGGTTTAGGGGTTTAAAGTTTAGGGAGTTTGGGGTTTCTCAAGGTTTGCGCGTTTAGATGAGTTCGGTTTTGTGACGAAAAGCTCTCTTTGAGGAACTTCTTGTTGCTACCTAAGGAGGGTTATGACAAGCAATAAGTGCTCCTCAACATGGCAACTTGTTTGTTTTTTTTTTTCCTGTCCTCTAGTCCAGATCTTGAGGAGCGGAGAGACACCCGTTATGACCAGAGCTAGTACCGTAACAACATGTAGCGATGGTACTGTAGCCATCGCAGCGGCAACGATCACAACTATGATGCTAGCCAATAGTCATGATGATCCTCAACTTGATAATAGCAGGAAGCCAGCAATGGTAGAGACTGGGTAGCAGTAAGGATGTTGGTCATGGTCATTGTATCCCAAACCCCGGGAGAAATATCTTGCCGTACTCCCGGCCTCGCAGGATGCAGGTGTCGTTTGTCCAGCAGGAGCACGACCGTCAGGAGCCGCTGTCCCGGACCGTTAGTGTTGCTTGTTGGTGGCGAGTTTCGGGTTCAGGCCTTAGGGTTAGCCATAATGATGCTGATAATCGTGCTGGTGATGATGGCAGCAGAGTGCATAAGCCAGGTAGAATGATGTCCATGGTACTGTCGGCACAAGCTCCATGAAAGAGGCGAGCGGACCGACTCAGATCGGCGTGACATGGAAGCCCAAATCATCAGTAGTGTTTCTCCTCTTATAGTCTTCTAGTTCGTATGTTGTTAGACTCTAAGGTACCGCAGAGCCCTGTTCGAATTATGATACGGCCGCTGACCGTAGATCGGTTCAGCCCCGCACCTTCTTGACAAAAGCCCTACGCTGCCCACATTTCAGGTGCTCTCTTCGCCGTGGGGTTGCACGGCTGCGCAGTGAGCTGTGCAAGCGCGAGAGTGGCGAGAAGCCGGGATGCCAAGAGGATTTCGGTTTTTTCTGGTTTTGGGCTTTGGGTTTAGGGTTTAGGTTTCTGGGAGTTTACTTGTAGTAAAGGGGTTAGTGCTGACTGTGTAGGGTTTTGGGGTCCGTGTAGTCTAGGGCGAGAGGCTTTAGGGTTTAGGGCTTGGGGATGCTGAAGGGGCCAAAGCAATATCAAGGCCGGGTTGTGGGTTTGGGGTTTAGGGTTTGGGGTTTAGGGTTTAGGGTTTCGGGTTTAAGGTTTAGGGTTTACGCCTCCGGTGGCCGAGGCCGAGGCCGAGGACGCAGGTGTATGTCACGGTCAACTTCAAGTTCAGCGCCAATTCCCCAACACCCTAAACCCTAAACCCTAAACCCTAAACCCTAAACCCTAAACCCTAAACCCTAAACCCTAAACCCTAAACCCTAAACCCGAAAACCGTAAAACCCCAAAGCCCCAAAGCCCCAAGACCCCAAGACCCCCAAAACCCCAAAACCCCAAAACCCTGAACCTGAAGCCCTGTGAGGGCAGGCCCTGGCGATACAAGCTGGCAACAGCAAAGAGCTGCTCAATCGCGGAACCACTCGGGCAGGGTTTATGGTTTAGGGTTTAGGGTTTAGGGTTTAGGGTTTAGGGTTTCGGGGTGCTAGGGTTTAGAGCTTTAAAGTGCTGGGGTGTTGGGGTTTGGGTGTTAGGGTTGCAGGGTCTTCAGGCTTGGGATGCAAAAGCGAGCCTCCGCAGCAAACGTGTTCAGAAATAACCGTTATAACTCGATCCTTGAACCTCGCATGCTTGCGTGCTGAGGTTTTCTATGCGGCGATGAGCATTGTCGAGAGACATCATGCCACAGGCACCTTGCGATCGCAATTATCTGTGGCAGCTTGATTTCTACCTTTCCCTAACATAGAGATCAACGCAGTGGTTGGAAGCAAGTCTAGGTTTGAAGTGCTTCTTTGTCGGCTGGCTGAGGTCAGCACGAGTGGCTGACGAGCACCGTTCGCTGCATCATTGATCGGAAGCTGACGTTGAAGGCTTCATGCGGTTGGGTCGGCCGCACGTGCGGGCAGTGACAACTCGACACCCCTTGTCGCGGTTCGAGAATCATGCCCGCGGCCGCAACTACTGCTGTCAACCGTAGCATTCCATTCCATTCTATTCCGAGCCTCGGTCACAATCAAGAGCTTGTCTATCTTCACAAGCCTTCGGTGCCCCGTTTGTACGAAGGCTTCCTGTTGCGCTGCGGTTCGTGCAGGCAGCCTCGTTCAGGAATGCAGGATTTCGTAGAGGCCGTTTGAGCTTGGCAAGTCCGTGTTTGCAGCGATACCGCGCCTGGAGCTTTCGCATTCGCAGCTTTGTAGCGATAACCACTCGCTGGCCGCGGAGTCCACGTGCCATTCAGACCCCTTTGAGAAACCGAAGTCGTGCCCCTAAGTCGACTTGCCTTTCAGTGCCTGCCCCATGTGCGGGCAAGATGGGGCCACGCGTTCGCGGAATGCCCTCGTGTTCGCTTTGGGCACTGATTCGAGCTTCCCTGTTTCTGGCATGCAATATCGAGCCTTTGCCTCGAGGCCTTTGATTCTCCCACGCCCGAAGCTACCTCTCAGCCCGATGTCTAAAGGACTTAGGCCATACCCAAGAGGCGAGTCAAATACCTGGCTGGGGGTTCTCAGGTGAGGCGAGAACTGCACACTTGGGGTAATAAACCGTAAGGCCAATAGAGTCAAGGCAAAGCTGGAGATCATGCAGCTTAGCTTGCATCTCCCGGTGACAGGGCTTTGCGGCAGTTCCGAAGTTTCCTGTCGCGAACAGGGTTCCTCGCTTGGGCCATGCTCTCATTCTCTAACTACTTCTCGAAACGAAGCTGATTTCCCAAACTGAATCCGTCAGAAATGCAGCCAATGACGCAGCGCCAGGTTTGCCAGCCGTCTTGTGAGTCACATTGGACTCAGGCGACGTTGCTGGACACCGGAGTTGATTGGTGAAGCCCTGAACCCCAAGCCCTGAACCCTCTTCATCCGCTTCGAGCAGCAGCTATATAGCTAATCTCGACATCTTCAGGTTTTTCAAGCCTCTGCTGCGAGCCTCTGCTGCGAGCTCTAGCTGGGCTCTTCTGGCGAGCGACAGTGGCACTCGCCCCGCAGTCCTTGGAGTCCAAGTCCCCACTGTCTGGCTTTCAGATTGCATGATCAGACCCCAAGAGCATCCCCTAAGCCAGTCTGCTCTTGTTCCAGCGGAAGCTGCGGATGTTGGGGGGACTGCCTTCTCGTCCAGCAGGGTGAAGCCCCTGGAGTCCTACAAAACTAAGCCCAGGGGCTTTGCTGGTTCGACTCGGATTCCTCAGTTTGTTTGTACCTCGTTCAGCAACCAGGGACAGGAACTACGACCCATGCATACACCATTACCATTGTAGCTGCGTCCACAGCGAATACAACCACTGGCCATTGTAGACATCATGTAAACGGCCTCGTGTGCAACATGGCCACTGTAATAAAAGACCTGTTCTTGCCAGGAGAGCTGTCAGAGCCACACAGAAGACAAGGTCCGACACAGCCAGCAATGGTCAGTCCATAGTGTCCAGGAAGCCCGGCACAGCTGATCCAGGTACGTACTTGCTCGATGGGGTGGCTGTTGCAGGCACATGCTCTGAGTATACAGCACCCGGTCGTGTAATTCAGGATAATATGCCGACCTGAGGTACGCAGCTCACTGCAGCCTGATAATAGAACAGAATCTCTGTAAGCGGCTGACATCATGCGTACCTTGAACGGATGGATCTTGGCCACAGCAGTAGGCTGTGTCTGAGGAGCGGCCGACAACAGAGGCCGAGCGGAGACATTTGCGACTTTCAAGGTTTCAATCTCGCAGCATCGACCGTAAACTCTGCAGGCGAGTGAGGACACCCTCCCCACCGCGCCGAGAGTGCCACCACAAGTTCTTCAAGCTCCGCGAAGCTTAGGGGCGCGGCACTCTGCTGCACCGTCGATCCCCGGCCTGTGCGGCGCATCACGGCCGGGCATGAGCCGCAGAAGCTGTGCGAGGCTCTCTTCCTCCTCCTCCCCGAGCCCCAACCACAGAGCTGCTGGTGCGTCGGGTCGTTTGATGGGCCTTTCCTTCCTCCGGGCTTTGGGTTTACTGGAATGAAGTCAAAGTTCCTATGACTGCGTCTTCCATGCTTGCCCTTCTCGAGCGGTGTTAGCTTCTGGACAGCCGGTGCTTTGCAGCACTTGCTCTAGACGGCGTTGTGTTTGCGGTCCTTGTTTGCGGGTTCCTCGTGCTGACTGCGTGAGGTCAAGGCACATTCAAAAGGCAGACTCTCGGGACCCAAGGAGGACAAACAATCGGTCGACTTACATTTGCTTTCGACATGGGCATTCCTTGAACAAGCTGAAGGCTTCGCACCTGGATGCGAGGACAGGACCCCAGTGTGGCTGTCAGGATAGCCCACTGACGCGGCCCTGAGCTACGCCGAGGGCGATCAGAGAAGTCACTCAGTCAAAGTGGTACTGAAAGGACATGCTACCGAGATGCCCTGCTGATAGCATCTCACCTGGTGCTCGCTCTCAGTGTCCGAGCAGGCTATAGCCGAGTTGTTAGGTGCAGCTCAGACGAGTTTGTGGCTTAATCCCAGAGCCCGAAACCCTCAAGGGCCCTAAACACTGTTTACTGACTGATGCCCTAAGCCCCTTCACTGTTTGCTGATGGCCTGCGTATGATCGCTTTCTGCAGTTCCAGCTCTGAGGCAGCGAGCGCCAAGTGAATCCTACAGGCATGGAGGCTTCATCTCTTCTGCCGAGGCAAAGCAGCACCACTTGCAAAAGATAGGCTCGCCCTGAGCACTAAGCGCCTCATCTTCCGACTCATTGCTCAGTAGCCTTACCCAAGCTTGGGCATGTTTCCAGGAGCATCGATGCAGAGGCGCCGAGCCCTCATACAAGCGCATCAAAAGCCTGAACGACACCCTTGGATGTTCCACACTATACGGGCTTTAATCTGCTGCTGATCGCGTGCACCTGCTGCAGAAGTAAGCTGCGAAGCTTCATACTAGTACCGGAGGCCCGATATGCTTTCTCAAATCAGCGGCACTACAGCTTCGCTTCATGAGGTCGCACACCGCCCTTCTGGGTGGTTGGGGAAGCCTGTCTGCTGCACTGGTTTGCTGTGCACAATCATTTAGTAAGGTCATGCCCTGTCGACAACACAACGTGAGGGGTTTGCCAGGTTTGCGACATGTCGTGCCTTGGAGGGGGCTCCAAGATGTTGAAGAACCGTGATACTCTTTCCCATAGCAAGAGGGGTCCAATATCAAGGCCCGCGAAGAAACGAGGCTTGATGATGGGTACCATTGTGCCACGGATCTATCAGTTTCGCGCGACACCCACCGCCCCACAGAAGGCCTGCGCCCGAAGATAAATCGGGCTGCATCCGGAAACTGAGGCATTTTCTGCAGACTTTCGAGTTTGAAGCAGTTCAGTTAGTGAGAACTGGAGGCGCCCCGACTTTGTGTGCTCTGGCCTAAGCATGGTCATCCACGTCTCTCTTGCCGCTCTGGAAGTACTGCGAGGTGCTTGTGCGCTGCGTGTTCTGGAGTCGGGATTGAGGCCTCATGAAAGCCCTGTGAAACACTTTCCCTAATAGGAACCTGTGCAGGAGCCCTGAAAGGAAGCTCTTGTTTTCTGCGCCTCAGCCAAGCAAGATGCAAGCAGGCTTTGTCCAAAAGCCCGAAACTTACTCCAAGCCCCAAAAAGAGTGATCGACGTGTCTGTTGGCCCATGTTTCGATTGTCCTTGCTTTCCCGTTGAAGAAAGGCGACGAGCTGGATGTCGACGCTGCCCTCAAGAATCCCAAAATAGAATTACAAGAATCCCTTGCAAGATCCGCCTGGACGCATTGGTACATTTGCTTTGGCCGCCCTTCCCTTCGCCGCTTGGCCGGTGCCTCTGCTTTCCTGCTCTTGGCAGATTCCTGGTGCGCGGTAGTCCCCACTTGCAACCTCTTCGGAGTGCCTCCTCAAAGCTACGATGATACATTGGCGTACGCTGAGTACTGTGCCTTTTTTGTTATGGTAAGTTAACCTACGTTCCTTGACAGCAGCCGAGCCACGCTCCTGGCTGCAGGCGGGGGGCAAGACTCCTGTCACGTTGTGCTTGCGCTCTCATGCGGCGTGCCTCCGCATTGAGGAGTGCGTGGCGATTGCTCCCGGCAGTCGCCAAACTCGGAGCGAAGCACGGCCACGGTTCACCACGGGATCGATCGAGACAAGGGCATCTGAGGCTGCACAACTTGGGGTCATCCTTGGCCTGATAAAGCTGGCATTGCGGTGGAAGGTGCAGGACATAAGGTGTGTGCGTTTGCCAGAGTTGCACATCGAAGGCCCCTGGAGCCTTTTCACTCATGGCACCCTCACATCCGCACATGGTGACTGCGCAGGAGCTCACAACTTGTTCTTTCGGAAACCGAGGTTCATCAAGCCTCCCCTCAGCTGACAGGTGTGAGAAAAGCATGTTGTTGAAGCGTGGATTCGCAGCTGTCGTCCAGGCTGCCTTAGACTTGCTGTCACCGTTTCAGCTCGAACCTCGCCACCTTTGACACCCTAACTTTCAAATCTTTCATCCCAAGACTCTTGTACGGCTGTATCCTCAGAAAACCCTAGCGGTCTTGAAGGAGCCACTGTACCAACGCCGATCTCCCCACCCCGGGCTTACCATCGCTGCAAAGGCTTTATGCGATCCCGTTGCGGACGGCTCCTTGTTAAGATAAGATGCAATGCCCATAATGCCCATAATGCCCATAATGCCCTCGACCTCACGTAAAAGGCAGTGTTGGGGCTTGCACAGGGCTCCGACGAGATCGCGAGAAGCTGCTGGAACTTTGGTCAATTCAATCCATGCCCGCTTTCTTAGCGGCGGTCTCCCCCTAAACTAACTAGACTAGACTGGCCAAGGACGTTCTGAGGATGTTGAGAGACCCCCAAAACAGAGGAAGGGCTGATAGGCATGCAGACTGCGATGTGAAGCCTCACGAGGCACTGAGCAGCAGTCCTCTCTTCCCCTTGCCGCCAACCCGGAAGTACTGGGGTGACATCTTCACGGCATGTTGTTTGCTGCATCCAGACACCTTTCTTAGGCTCATCCAAGGTTGGCAGCTCATCCCTACCATCCCAAACTCCCTGCGATGCTGAAGCGGGAGCGTGCGGCAAACCACCGCCTGCGTTCAGGGTTTGGATCCCTAAATTTTGACTCTAGACCCTCGAGCTCTTTCAGGGCCTTTCGTTTCTCGCCTCGCTGCCGTGTGCCGACGAGCGTGGTGGACCTTGTTCTCATGCGAGCCTCAGCTGCGATCTCTGGTTGGGCTCTCTTGGCGAAAGACACTGGCACTCGCCCCTGGCCTCTGCAGAATAGTGCTGCGTCTCCCGCAGAACGAAGCCCGTATCGGTTGCATTCATCAAGAAAAGTCCGAGCTGCAGCACTTAGCAGACTTAGCAAAGCAGCATCTCCATCGCCATGATTAGGAATCAAGCCAAGAGCGCCGTCTAGATCTTTGACGGGGAACAGCAGGAGGAAACGGGGCACTGACTTCAAAAGATCATCCTGTATTACACCTACGGCGGTCGAAATGCGCCCCAGAAGGTCTACGCGGCTGTCACAACTACTGCATCGGTGTGCGGCCATCGTAGCCCATGTCAGATATCAGCCTTGGACTGAGTCCCCACGGGTGGCCCGCGTGGGGCAAAGAGCACTCCTGTAAACTACCTGCACGGCTCGCATGCTGTTGGCTCCCATCGCGCTTCAGCGCACGAAGCCCTTCACCGGACTTCCTGTACGCTCATAGGCGAACTCGGAATTGGAGTGGAGTCTTCAGCCATTTCAAGGCCCGCAAGGTTGGACTCGGAGTCTCCGATGCTGACCCACTCGCTCGGTTATGCAGGGCTCTCTTCGGGGTTTCAAGGGCTTCAAGGGGTTTTGAGACCGACGTCTCTCAGAATTTCTTGTTTGCAGACGGAGGCCTGGACAAGGAATGCAAAATAGTGGGATCCTGTTTATGAGCACTCCTGATTTCCGGAAACCGATTCATGCAATGTTTCGGCGCCCCCTCGTCCTGTCCTCGTGTCTCACTTGCCCGAAGACGGGCTCAAAACGCCCACGGCTCTGGCTTTGTTCCTGGACTTACGAAGATGCCGTGCATGTGACTTCCCCCTCTTCGCCTGGGACGGGATGTGCCGGAAATGCCAGAGAGCCCCCGTCAATCGCCGGGTTCTCCCTCTTGTCTGATAGTTAGCATGGCTTACGCCGCAACTAAAGCCTTAGACCTTGCAGGGGGAGAGCGGTTGGGGGCTGTTTCGGGAGCTGCAGGCGTGATCCGGGATCGCCTCTCCAGGCGCATTCCATGGCTTGTGACGCGGCTTGTTGTCGCTGTTGCCGCCTGCGGCCTCGGTATGTCCGCCCCGCAAGACATCCCTGCACCTTCCCAGGCCCCTAAAGTCCTGAGGTGGAAAGAGCCCTCCAAAGACCTTCGCAAAGGCAGCGTAAGGCTGGCTGAGCCCAAGAGGCTTCAGCGCTGGCGCCGGCGGAGCTCGGAGGATGCCGCCCTGCTCACAGCCCAAGTGCGGCTTGCCGAGCCGACGTTTTTGTTGAGGGGTTGCGGGTGTAGAACTGCGATCCCCAACTGACGACCCGGCCCTCCGCACTCTGCGTCACTCGGGACCCCTGCAGAGCTCCAGGTGGGTCCCTCCTTTCTTGTAATGTTGTAACATGAGCTCCTGGGACGTGTGCGAGACTCTACATGCGGAGACTGCAAAAACTGAAGCAGGGACCTTGAATGGGGGCTTGAGTGCGTTTCACATTGCTCTTGCTGCGGGCTGTTGACTCGGTGTTGATGGGTTTCATGGCTTGTTGGAGGGGTTTGGGTTTGGGTAGCTGCAACGCTAAACCCTAAACCCTAAACCCTAAACCCTAAACCCTAACTTTCAGTGTCAGAATTGCATACACGTTTCGCCGCAGTTCTCGGGTCAGGCCAGCAGGGGCCGTGAAGGGCCGAGTAGGACTCGCCATACCATCCGGCAAGAATCATAGCTGGGTAGTTGTCAAGATTATGGTCCCTTTTGGGGTACCCTAAATAGTAGGTGCCGTATTATAATAAGGACCCAAAAAGGGACCCTAATTTTGACAACCACCCAGATGTCATAGCTCTTCTTTGGACTTTCTCTATTGCTTCAGCTTAAGAGCGACGAGGGTTTTCGAGTGCTCTTTGCAGTCGCAGCCGAGCATGGCTGTGAATCAGGTCCGGGCCCAAATCTTCGAGATCGTTTAGGGTTGGAGGCTTTTGGGTTTCAAATTTCAGAGTGCAGTTTGGAAGTAGGATAAGATGTGTGGAGTTCAGAGGTGTCATGTAAGCATTCATGCTTCATGTATGGGTGAGATCTTGTATGCACGAGCTTTCCTGTCGAAGGGCATCGGGTGCTCGAGCGTTGAGCCAAGCGGCAAAGGAAAATAGGAGCGGCAACCGTGCCGTCTGTGTGCAGTTGTGACTGTGCCACTTTCAATGTGCATGTAGGTTCAACGCGCACGAGTAACGAGCCGTCACTTCGACCACCTAAGCCCTACTGTAAACCCTTCAATGCAACAAAAGCGCATCCTTAAACTCTGACATCTTGGACCTATACACCCCTCGGAGCCTAAGCTCCTCGATCCTGAAAACCGAAGCTGAAGCCTGAGCACCTAGACCCTAAACCCTAGACCCTAAACCCCAAACCCTAAAACCCTAGACCCTAAACCCTAAACCCTATAACCCGAGACGCGGAACCCTAAACCCTAAAGGGGCGCTTCTGCTTCGCAGCCGCCACGCAGGTGTGCGCCAGCGAGGCTCCCCAAACCTGGACATCGAGGCAGAGGCAACGATCGGAAGTTTCCACAGTCAGCAGTTTAGGGTTGAGGGGTTTTTGAAGGTTTGCGTGTTGACCCGTTTTTCTTTTGCTACCATAGGAGGGTTATGACAAGTAATAGGTGTTCCTCAGCATGGTAACTTATTTTACGGTCCTCTGACCCAGACCCTGAGAACGTGGAGTAACGTCGTTATGACGACTAGAACTAGTATCGTGCAGGCATGCAGTTGTGGTACTGTGCCATCGCTGCGGCAATTATTACCGCAATGTTGCTAGTCGACAGTCATGGTGGTCATCAACGCGATAATCGCAAGAAGCCAGCAATGGTAGAAACAAGGGTAGCAGTAGGGATGTTGGCCATGGTCTCCTTTAGGCCTAGGCCCTAAACCCCCAAGCCCAAGTAGACATCTTGCTGTGGCACTTGCTGTACTCCCGGCCTCGCAGGATGCAGGTGTTGTTGCTCAAGGTCCAGGAGGAGCGCGACCGTCAGCAGCCACCGTCCCGGACCGTTGGTTTTTGTCGTTGGTGGTGATTTTGGGGTCGGGTTGATTCTGATGATGATGCTGATGATGACGGCGGCACAGTGCATTGACCAGGTAGAAATAGAACGATGATTTTTGTCGGCGCAGCTAGGTCAAAGAGGCTGGCACATGCTGGCACGCCGTCGTAAGTCTGCATGAAATAGGAGCCAACCATCAGTAGCGTTGTCCCTTGTAGGTCATATATAGTTACAACGTGATAATGTACCCCAAAACCCCGTTGGAGTCGTTAAGGCCCCTAGCCCTAGTTTTTACTACTCGGGGACTGTGCAAGGCAGCAGCAAACGTAACAAGTCATGATGCCAGTTATATCAAGAGTGTTTTTGAAGAAATCACGGTCACAATGCGATCCTTGAACCTCGCACGCTTGCGTGCTGAGGTTTTCTATGCGACGATGAGCATTGTCGATACAGGCACCCTTACGATCGCAATTATCTGTGCCAGCTTGACCTCTATCAGTGCTTCTTGGGTTGGCTGAGGTCAGCACGAGTGGCTGACGAGCACCACACCCGATGTTCGCTGCATCAGTGAGCGGAGGCTGGGACTTTGAAGGTTTCATGCACTTGGAGCGGCCGCACGTGCGGGCAGTGGCAACTCGACACTCCTTATCGCGGTTCGCGAATCCCGCCGGTGGCAACGACTGCTGCTAGCCATTCTATTCCGTTCCATTCCTTTTCGAGCCCCGGTCTTAATTAAGTGCCTGTCTATCTTCACAAGCCTTCGGTGCCCCGTTTGTACGAAGGCTTCCTGTTGTGCGGCGGTTCGTGCAGGCAGACTCGTTCAGGAATGCAGGATTTCGTAGAGGCCGTTTGAGCTTGGCAAGTCCGTGTTTGCAGCGATACCGCGCCTGGAGCTTTCGCATTCGCAGCTTTGTAGCGATAACCACTCGCTGGCCGCGGAGTCCACGTGCCATTCAGACCCCTTTGAGAAACCGAAGTCGTGCCCCTAAGTCGACTTGCCTTTCAGTGCCAGCCCCATGTGTGGGCAAGATTGGATCACCTGTTCGCGGAATGGTTCGCTGGCCGCGTTTCCTTGTTTCTCGCAGGCATCGATCTGCCAAGAAGGCCTTGGCTTCTCTCTTTTGGGGTTTAGGGTTTAGGGCCCTTTAGGGATTCGGGTTTCGGGCCCCTGAGCTATCAGCCTCGAGGTCGCAAGCTCTGGAGCTTTCCGAATGCCCTAAGCCCTAACTCCAAAGCCGCAGCTGGGATCTTCAGGTGACATGAGCTGCAGCACTTAGCAAAGCAGCGTGTCCAGTGCCATGATTAGGAATCAAGCTAAGAATGCGATCTAGATGTTTGACGGGGAACAAGACGAGGAAAAGGAGGGCTGACTTCAAAAGGCCATCCTGTGCCCAGCGGTTGCAATGGTCTCGGAATCCGGTTTCCCTTCTTGCCCGAAGACATCTCTCGGCTGTTCCGGGTTATCGAGAACATCGGAGTACACATCCATTTAGCTTACCATACGGAGCAGATGCCTGTCACTCGACAGTTTGTTCCAAATCCTTCGGCTAGAGTCTTTCTGCAATCGCAGTCTCGTAGCCCCTTCTGGCGGACAGTGTTCAAGCGAATATCTAGTGGATCTCGCACACGTCGAACATGCGTCTTGGCGCTCCCCAGGCTCACACGACAATCCTCGTGTAGCAGTCGACTCCGACGTGGGAAACTGACTCCTGCATCCAGACACGCCATATAGGCCATACGGCCCAAGCACCTCCTGCGTGTTGAGGGTGCGTTGAGGGTGTGGGAATCCTCAACCTGCAATGTTAAATCCTAAGCCCAAGACACTTGGAACTCTTGCAGGGCCTTTCCTTTCTCGCCTGTTTGCTGTGTGCAGACGTTTGTGGGGGGGCCCTGGTCTCGACCCGATCTCGTGCCATGACAATGACGCCTCTACAACTCGGAGTGAAGAAAGCAAAAGCGAAGTTCGAACCAGTAAAACGAGCCAAGATTCGAAACGATTCAAGACGCACTCTCACTGGGTCATTGAAACCATGACGAACATCATAAGATCGAAGGTCCCGCTTGAAAGAGATCGCAGGATAGCTCGATCCTTAAATTCGGACTAGTGCTGCATCTCCCGAAGAGCGAAGCGGCTCGAATGCTGGTGGTTCCCATCGCCCGTCACCGGACTTGCTGCATCCAGACACTATACGGCAGTTCCGAGGTTTCCTGTTGCGAACAGGTTTCGAAACGAAGCTAATTTCTGAAACCGAATCTGTCAGAAATGCAGCCAGTTGCGCAGCGCAGGTTTGCCAGCCGTCTTGTGAGTCACGCTGGAAGTTGCTGGACACCGGAGTGATAGGTGAAACCCTGAGCCCCCAAATCCTAAACCCCATGTAACGTAGGTAATCTCGATATCTTCTGGTTTTGTGAACCTCTGCCGCGAGCCTCTGCTAGGAGTTCTGGCTGGGCTCGTTTGGCTAGAGACCTTGGCACTCGCCCTGGCATCTGGGTCGAGTTCTCACGCCTTGACGCGCATCGTCCCGACACACGCACCCTCGTCGATATGGGAGGAGGAAACGGCGACAAAAGCCCGGAGGCTGCAGATGTTGGCCGGACTGCCGTCTCATCCAGCAGGATTGGCGCCCTTGGTGCGGAGTCCTGCAGAGTTAAGCCTGGGCGCTTTGCTGGAAAGGTATAAGGTCCGGGCAAATGAAAGCCTTGCTCAGAAGGCGAGCAAGGATACCGCCCTCAGAATTTCCCAATCATTTTTGGCTCCGGGCACCCCTCCGGATTTAATCAGGCTTTACTAAGGGGGGGCCGGGGCCCCCAAATGCCACGAAAAATGGGGCTTCGCACCCTTCATCGGTAGGTCTGTCTCCAGCACAGGCCAAATAACACAAAATTATTTAATTATTAGATACTTATCCAACATTACGTCAGACTTTTATATTTATTGTTTCTGTGGCAGCATTTATGCTGGTGCCAGGGGATCTGGCCACACTGATCTTGCCGGAAACCGGAGAACCAGTCCTCCAAGTCCCCAGGGCGCACCGCGCGCGCCACCACAAGTTTTTCAAGCTATCTGGAGCTCACTTGGATCCATGGAGCGGTGTGTCGTGAGCGTTTTTTGCTCCCAGACTTGCCCTACAAGGTGGCCGTGCGCTCCGTGGGCTGCGTCCAGATACTGCGTGATGAGTTGGAGCTCCAGCCTTCATAATTACCTATGCTATTTTGGGGGGTTCCTCATTATGATTTTTGTATAAGAGACCTCGAAAAAAAAAAGGCTTGCGGGCTTTTCACTGGCTCCCTCCCAGCCTTGGGGTTCCTTGACCCATTGACCCATGCGGGTCGCCAGGGCCGCATTTGACCAAGGCGGGAGTGAGGGGCAGAGGTGCTGCACATCCTCAGGCCAGACGTGTTTGCAGCCGCTGAGGGCGTGAAGGAGCCGGTCTGTCGTCTGCATGGCCCATGACGGCCGGCACGCCCGGCAGAAGCCGTGCGAGGCCTCCCTCCTCCTCCCCCCAAACACCAACAAAAGTGCTGGTCTCATTGGCGTCGCGTCATTGAATGAACAAGCGGTCGTGACAGGGGCGTTCCTGATAGAAGCTGAGGGCTTTGTACCTGGACTCGGGGACAGGACCCCAGTAGCCGTGAGCTATGTCGAAAGCGGTCGCTCAGTCAAAGTCGTGCGGAAAGGACATGCTAGCCACATGCACTGCTGATGGCATCCCCGTGCTCTCCCAGTAGCTGTCCGAGAGCAGGCTATAGTCGAGTTGTTAGGTGCAGCATGTGCAGCTCAGAGGAAGGCAGGCGGCGAGCTTGTGAGTCCCTGAGGCCTAAGCCTGATAGGCTCGCCCTGAGCACTAAGCGCCTCATCTTCCGACTCATTGCTCAGTAGCCTTTCCCGAGCTTGGGCGTGTTTCCAGGGGCATCGATGCAGAGGCGCCGAGCCCTCATACAAGCGCGTCCAAACCCTGAACGACACCCTTGGATGTTCCACACTATAGGGGGCTTTAATCTGCTGCTGATCGCGTGCACCTGCTGCAGAAGTAAGCCGCGAAGCTTCATACCCGGTATGCTTTCGCAAATCAGCGGCACGACAGCTTCGCTTCATGAGGTAGCACACCGCCCGTCTAAGTGGTTGGGGAAGCAGGTGGTCTTTTGCAAGGTCATGCCCTGTCGACATCACAACGTGAGGGGTTTGCCAGGTTTGCAACATGTCGTGCCTTGGAGCGGGCTCCAAGATGTTGAAGAACCGTGATCCTCTTTCCCATAGCCCAATATCAAGGCCCGCGAAGAAAGGAGGCTTGATGATGGTCACCATTGTGCCACGGGTCTATAAGTTTCGCGCGACAGCCACCACCCCACAGAAAGCCTGGGCCCGAAGATAAAGCGGGCTGCATCCGGAAACCGAGGCATTTTCTGCAGACTTTCGAGTTTGAAGCAGTTCAGTTGGTGAGAGCAGGAGGCGCCCCGACTTTGTGTTTTCTGGCCTAAGCATAGTCATCCACGTCTCTCTTGCCGCTCTGGAAATTCTGCGAGGTGCTTGTACGAAGTGCATTCTTGAGCTGGTGCGTTGCGGCCCTGTGAAAGCTCTATGAAACCCTCTCCCTGATCGGAACCCCTACAGGAGCCCTGAAACGGAACCTTTGTTTTCTGCGCGGAGCAAAGCAAGATGCAAGCAGGTTTTCACCAAGAGCCCCAAACTCCAAGCCCCAAGAAGCATCCAAAAATAGACTTAAACGAATCTCCTGCAAGATCCGCCGAGATGCGTTGGTGCATTTGCTTTGGCCCTTTCCTTCGTCACTTGGCCTGTGCCTCTACTTTCCTGCTCTTGGCAGATTCCTGGAGCGCGGTAGTCCCCATTTGCAATCTCTTGGGAGTGCCTCTTCAAAGCTACGATAACACATGGATGTGCATTGAGTACTGTGCTGTCGTTGCTATTGTAAGTTAACCTACGTTCCTTGACAGCAGCCGAGCCACCCTCCTGGCTGCAGGCGGGGGGCAAGACTCCTGTCACGTTGTGCTTGCGCTCTCATGCGGCGTGCCTCCGCATTGAGGAGTGCGTGGCGATTGCTCCCGGCCGTCACCAAACTCGGAGCGAAGCACGGCCACGGATGACGAAATCCCCTTGCAGCGAGACCGTGGCACCTGAGGCAGTACGACTTGGGGATCTTGGGGTTATCCTTGGGTTGATAAAGCTGGCATTGCGGTGGAAGGTGCCAGACATAGGGTGTGCGGTTACCACAGTTGCGTGTCAAAGGCCGTCGAGCCTTTTCGCTCATGGCACAATCACATCTGCATATGACTGCATATGGCTTCTGGAGACCGAGGTTCATCAAGCCTCCACTCACCTGACAGAAGTGAGAAAGCATGTTGTTGAAGCGTGGATTCGCAGCTGTAGCCAGGCCTCCTTAGACTTGCTGTCATCGTTTCTGCTCGAACCTCACCACCAGGGACATCCTAAGTCTCAGATCCTGTATCCCAAGACTTTGTAGGGCTGTACCCGAAGTCGAAAACCTGGAGGTCTTAACGGAGCCACTGTACCAACGCCGATCTCCCCACCCCGGGTTTACCATCCGTGCAAAGGCTTTATGCGATCCCGTTGCGGACGGCTCCTTGTTAAGGTAAGATGCCATGCCCTCGACCTCATGTAAAGGGCAGTGTTGGGGCTTGCACAGGGCTCCGGCGGAGAGAAGCTGCAGGAGCATTTTTCAATTCAATCCATGCTTCGCCTTTTTTGACAGCATTTGCCGCTTCAACGAGTGCCCCTCCCTCACAGCCTCAACGGGCTTGCGAGTCTCCAACTTAGAGGCCCCGACGGCCGAGGAAGGGTTAATAGGGATGCGGACTACGGCGTGAAGCCCAGCGACGCACAGCGTGGGCCGAGCAAGTTGCCTCGGTTCCAGCCAGATTCGAGGCCCGTGTGGGTGGCATTCATCAAGAAACGGCGGCTCATCCAAATCCCTACCATCCCCAACTCCCTGCGATGTCGGAGCATTAGCGTGCGGCCAAACACCTCCTGTGCTGAGGATTTGGAGAGGTGTAAGAACCCTTAAACCGCAACCTTAAATCCTAAACCCTAGACCCTCGAGCTCTTTCAGGGCCTTTCGTTTCTCGCTTCGTTGCTGCGTGCACAGGAGCCTGGTAGACCAGATCGTGTGCCATCACAATGACGCCGCACTATCACAGGGTCATTGAAATCATGACAAAGATGATACGATCGAAGGTCCCACTGAAAGAGATCGCAGGATGGCTCGCTACATCACTTCAGAATAGTGCTGCGTCTCCAAAAGAAGGAAGGGGCTCGAATGCTAGTGGTTCCCACCGCACTTCAGCGCACGAAGCCCTTCCCCGAATTTGCTGGACGCCCATACCCATACTGCAACTGCAACACGAAGTACATCCAAATCCACGAAAACCCCTACACTTAAAGTGCAGTGCTATAGGCCCGAAAACTCCGTTAAGGCCCCGCTTGAACCGTTAGAGCTCCCTGAACCCCGCAAAAACCCTATACCCGAAACTCTAAGCCTTTTCGCACCTGGGCTATGCAAAACCCCGCGGGCGCTTAGTGTAGAATGGCCGGGGCACATAATCGCAGGACGCCTTTTTCTCGAGTTACCCGTGTCAAGCACAGGTTAGGCGGTGGTCTTCGTGTCTTGCCATGTACGAAGTAGCTGCAGAATGTGGACCCAAACGTGGGATCCTACAACTAGCGGAACTAGCTCCCTCATACCAACAGGGCAGTGGACATCGTATGCTACTATTGCTGCCTCCCTCCTCGGGGCCCTTGCTATGCGGCTAGGCATCGGGGCGGGGGCTTGACATTTTTTCAGCCAATCCTGATGGCAGTCGTCCTGTCACCCTAGGCACCATCAGCGCAGGCCCCATGAAGCGCCTGAAGAACATAGAGCCCACCGCAAGAAAGGTATCGCGTTCGGCGTCGGTTAAGGATGGGAGGGCCCGCCCTGATAATACAATGCAGAAAGCAAAATAGCAGGATCCTGTCTATGAGGACCCCTGATTTCCGGAAGCCCAGAAATCGGATTCATGCGATTTCCGGCGCCCCTTCGTCCTGATCTCGTGTCCGACCGGCCCGAAGACGCTCTCAAGAAGTCGAAGGCTGCGGCTTTGTTCCTGGACTTGCGAAGATGCCGTGCACGTCACGTGACTTCCCCCTGGGACGGGATGTGCCCGAAATGGTATAGAACTCCGGCAGTCTTGTCTGATAGTTAGCAGGGCTTATGGACCTTGCAGGCTGTTTCGGGAGCTGCAGACATGATCTGGCGGGATCGCCTCTCCGGGCGCAACAAAGGACTTCCATTCGGGCATGGCTTGTGATGTGGCTTGTTGTCGCTGTTGCAGCCTGCAGCCTCGGTATGTCTGCACTGGGGCTTCCCAGGCTCTTACAGTCCTGAGGATCTGGAAAGAGCCCTCCATAGACCTTCGCAAAGGCAGCGTAAGGCTGGCTGAGCCCAAGAGGCTTCAGCGCTGCCGCCGGCGGAGCTGGGAGGATGCCGCCCTGCTCACAGCCCGCGTGCGGCTTGCCGAGCCGACGTTTTTGTTGAGGGGTTGCGGTTGTAGGGCTCCGCTCCCCCAGCTCAAGGGGCAAATCAACTGACGACCCGGCCCTCCGCACTCTGCGTCACTCGGGACCCCTGCAAAGCTCCAGGTGGGTCCTTCCGGTGTTGTGATGTTGTAACATGAGCTCCTGGGACGTGTGCAGATTTCTCAGACCCCTCGTGCGGAGAGTGCAAAAACTGAATCAGGGATGGTCCTTACGGCTGCGTTTCACATCGCTTGTTTTGATGGGTGTTATGCCATTTTGGAGGGACTTGGGTTTGGGTAGCCTTTTCAGTGTCAGAATTGCATGCATGTTTCGCCGCACTTCTCGGGTCAGGTCAGCAGGGGCCTCAAGGCTAGAGTAGGATGCTCCATACCATCGCAGCAAAAAAAACATAGCTATTGTTTGGGCTTTATCTCAGAGCCGCGTGAAGGGTTTCAGCTAAAGAACGACGAGTCCCCCTGGATCCTCGCCGAGCATGGCTGCGAAGCAGGTCCGGGCCCAATTCGCCGAGATCGTTTAGGGTTTGAGGCTTCGGGTTTTAAGGGGCGCTTCTGCTTGGCAGCCGCCCTGCAGGTGCGCGGCAGCGAGTCTCCCCAAACCTGGACATCGAGGCAGAGGCAACGCTAGGGGGGAAAAGACGTTTCCACAGTCAGCAGTTTAGGGTTGAGGGTTTCGAGTTTAGGGAGTTCAGGGTTTCGGGTTTAGAGTTTAGGGAGTTCAGGGTTTCGGGTTTAGAGTTTAGGGAGTTTAGGGTTTATGGTTTCCGAAGGCTTGTGCGTCAATAAGAGTTCTCGTTGCGGAGCTTTTTGTTGCCGCCATTGGAGGGCTCTGACAATTAATCGGTGTTCCTCAACATTTCAGCAGGTCTCAGCAGCCGTTTCAGCCGCAATGATCACAACAGCGATGCTAGTCGGTAACCATGACGATCATCAAAGCGAAAAAACAGCAATAAGAGTAAGGATGTTGGTCATGGGCATTCGTACCCTAAACCCTAAACCCTAAACCCTAAACCCTAAATCCTAAATCCTCAACCCCAGAGCCCAAGGAGAAATACCTTGCTGTACTCCCGGCCTCTGAGGATGCAGGCGTTGTTGCTCCAGGTCCAGGAGGAGCACGACCGTCAGCAGCCGCTGTGCCAGACCGTTGGTGCTGGTTGTTGGTGGCGATTTTCGGGTCTAGGTTTAGGCTTTTAGGGTTTAGGGTTTAGGGATGTTTTTAGGGTTAACCATGATGATGCCGATACTGATGCTGATCATCATGGCTGCGCCAAGTAGAATGATGTCCATGACGTCGGCACAAGCTGGTCAAAGAGGCGAGCGGGCCGTCTCAGGGGTGGGCATGATGTAGAAGCCCAGCTCAGTAGCTCTCTTTCTCCCTTTCAGTTCGTATTCTATATTGTCATACGAATAAGGTACCCCAAAACCCTGTTCGATTGATTACGGCCCTAACCCTGGACCCGTTGCCCTGAATAAGGTACCCCAAAACCCTGTTGGAATTGTTAAGGCCCCTAACCCCAGACACTGTGCGCCCTTCACCCTAAACCCTAAGCCTTATGGCTTCCTAAACCCTAAACCTTATGGCTTCCTAAACCCTAAACCCTAAACCCTAGACCTGAGGGAAAAACCACCTTTCAGGTCCTCTTTGCGCCGTGAAGTTGCGCGGCTGCGCAGTGAGCTGTGTAACCGCGAGGATGGTGAGAAGCCGGGATGCCAAGAGGGTTTAGGGAACCCTAAACCCTAGACCCTAAACGGGTTTAGGGTTTAGTGTTTGGTTTAGGGAGCCCTAAACCCTAAACCTATATAGGGTTTAGGGTTTAGGGTTTGGGGTTTTCGGAACCCGAAACCCTAAACCTATAGGGCCTGGGTTCAGGGCTTCAGGTTTTGGAGTTTCGGGTCTAGGGTTGAGGGATGGTTTCGGGTTTATAGTACTTACTGTTAGGGCTGAGGGATGCGATTTATCCTAAATCGCATAATCTGCAGACGCCTGGGGCTTCTCAAGCTGGGTCATCCTTCTTGATCAAGGCCATGGTGGAGTCTGTCAGTTGCGGGCTTGTATGCCTCTGGAGGCAGAGGTCGCCGATACCCCAAAGCCGTAACACCCCGAAAAGCCCGAAATAGAAACTACATCCTAACATCTAAAAAACTTGAAGTCATCAACTCACGGACTCTGCGAGGGCAGGGCGAGACACAGCTGACAACAGCAGAGAGCTTCTCAGTCACGGAACCCCTTGGGCAGCGTTCCGAGTTTAGGGCTTCACGGTGCACAGCCACATCATTTTCGGAGTAAAAAAAGAGTAGCTACAGCAGAAAAAACCTAACAAGTGACGACTACACATGCATCAAACATGTTGATAAAGAAGCACTGGAGCTGTGTGCTTATGCGAATCAGGGTTGAAACAAGTACTTTTCAACACTAGCCGTGATGTCACGCACATCATGAACAGCACGTCGAGAAGCGCAATGCCATTTCTAGTGGCATTCGGCCTGAAGGTCCACAAAAGAAAAAATATTAAAGTACAGTATTACAGTATAATATATATACATATATATATATATATACATATACATACATATGTAATATGTAGTATACATATTGCTGTTTCTTTCTTCCGTCTGCTCCATATGCGCTCTCAGGGCAGAACCCTGGGTACCCTCGGAGCGGTTTGCAGAAGATGACGATGCAGTTCCTGGTGGCCAGCATCAGGCCAGGGTGGTTCTTGAGCATCTCATCTCCCTTACCTAGGATTTGTTGCGTATGGTCGCCATAAGTAGAAATCTTAGAGCGGTGTGGCCTGCGTCATCTTCACATGATGGCGACCTGGCCAGTGATTGCAAGACAGCAATGCCAGGTTATGAGGCTGGGAAAAGTAAGAACAAGTACTGTCTGAATAGCCTCACCTACTAACCTCTGCACCCCGCAAGCCCCTAACACCCTATGTGATAAGGCACCCTAAACCCTAAACCCTAAACCCTAAACCCTAAACCCTAACACCCTATGTGATAAGGCTGAGACTCCTGCCATAGGCCGTTTCACTGCAGAGCTCGGAGGGCCCGGGCCCCAGTTTCTGGTTTGGGTTTAGGGTTTAGGGTTTAGGGTTTAGGGTTTAGGGTTTAGGGTTTAGGGTTTAGGGTTCCTCTTTTGCGATTTCTTGACGGTGATGTTCTCTTGGGAGGCGAGCAGCGTAGGACACTTCGAAGGGAAAGGGATATCTCTTCCTAATGGCTCTTGCTCGCAAATGCCTCGGGTTGTATTCCGTGACCTGTACGGGCACGAACGGCTTCGACCGTATGTGCATGTATATACACATAGAGAGAGTCTGGCAAATGATTTATAGGTTGTGGCGTAAGTGTGTGTGTATATATATATATAGATACATACACACACGCATACATACACGGTGTATGTTTATGTCATGTATGATGTTTCACACATGATATACGTCATAGGATTCAGAATAGTGCATAGGATATAGGATAAGGGATTTTTACAGGATATAGGATACAGGATAAAGGGTAAAGTCCATCCCGCCATCCATGTGTAAAGGCGCATTCTACACATGCATATTCACATACATATGCATATACATACGCAAATACATGCACATATACACACACACACACATATACATCTACGCATACAGTACACACAACACACATCCACATCCACATGCGCATTCATAGATACACTTCCACATGCACACATTCATACTGTTGCACGTTGCTCGTTGCAGAGTCCGACCCGGCTAACGCTATGGAGGACAGGTGACTGGCACCCGGCGAAGCTGTGTTTCACACATCCTCCCCCCTACCTTCGGAAACCCATGGGGCGACTCATGCCCCCGGTACTGATACCCAAACTAAGCAGGGCAGGCCACATGTTGCTGGTAAAAGACAAGGTAAGTGTCAGCACTGAGATCATCAATCATGGGCCTAGTCAGCTCACCAGAAACAACACCATCATCAGCATACCAAAGCCGATTAGGATAATCCACCAGCAATGTCACAGAAGTGGCCTTAAGAGTCGGGGCCTCTCCCAAATGGGGGGTTTCCGAAAATAGGGGCCCCTAATATAGTACCCTAAATAGTAGGATCCTTATTATAAGGACCCCCAAATAAGGTACCCCCTCATTTTCGGAATCTCCCAAATGGATGAAAACCGAGCCGAGCCGGTTCAAGGTGGCCCCTTTTTGGTCGTATCGGAAGTACACCTTCATACGGACGGACGTACATACATGCCATACATAGGGTTTAGGGTTTAGGGTTTAGGGTTTAGGGGTTTAGGGTTTAGGGGTTTAGGGTTTAGGGTTTAGGGTTTAGGGTTATGCGTGCACATGTGCATGCACAGTTAGACACATGAGAGACCCACAGCACGTCGAGTGCTGAGGATCGACGAGGCAATTTTCAGCCATACTTCCGGCCACTCGGCGTGACGTGCATCGCTAGATACAAAGGCTAAGTCACCACTCTTTGGGGTTTGAGGCTCTGGAGTTTAGGGGTTTAGGATGCTCCCGACGACCTGGACGGTGATGATGTTTATGTTGATGATGCTGAAGTTGAACATGACCCACCTTCCTGTTGCTACTGCTACTCTTATTTCTAGTGCTAGTGCTACTGCTACTGCTACTGCTACTGCTACTGCTACTGCTACTGCTACTGCTACTGCTGCTGCTGCTGCTGTTGTTGCTACTGCTACTGCCTCTCCGGCTGCTTCTGCTACTGCGACCATTTTTGTGAGTTGCTACCATTCCTGGTGGCAGTGTTACTACTGCCACCATCACCAGCCTAACAACAGGATAGTCAGTGCAGCAGCATTCGGCGAACAGTGACAACCGAGCGGCAAGGTTATGTTCGCAGTGCTGTAAGCCTGCAAGACATACCAAAGTGCCAATGGGTGATGATCATGAGGCTGATGGTAATAATGCCAGCAACCGAAATGAGTAGCCAGAGGACTGGGAGTAGATAGCAAGGGTTCTAGTAGATCCGGTCTTCAGAATCCGTCGCCAGTAGGTAAACACTCGTGAGTAGTTCATCTTCACTGCTGTCTCCCTCACCTTTTCAAAATGTCGGATTCCTGGCATGCGTGTTTTGCATGTTCGGGTTGAATAATCAACAGCTGTGCACACTTGCTGCCAGGACGTCTGTTGCCATTTCCTTATGCTATTGTTGCATCACTGCATGCTTGTTTCTGTCAGACCAACCAAGGTCGGCGCCGCCTCCGCACCTCATACCATGAAAGTGGCTGCCCAGTCAGCATGTAAAGTGTTGGATTGCGCTTTCTGCTTGAAGCCCTCAGGATTTGTTGTTAGGAGTGCAAGGTGCTGAGTTGGACTTTATCTGTATCAAGAGTGAAAAACGACAGTCCCTACCTTCCCCTTCACTCTTGCAATGCCTCGCTGGTGCTCCCATTAGTATTGCTCAGCTGAGGTTTCTTTTGAAGAGACCGGGCCAGCCGTTCCGTGGTTCAGCGAAGCTTCGCAGGAATCGGGTGGGTATTCTCCTGCCAGTATAAGGCCACCCACAAGTCCAATGTGTCCTCAAAGCTTTGTGTTGAATCCAGGCTGCGCAGATCGAAACCAAGTTCAGCCGAGCGAGTGTGGACAGCAAGGCCACTTGAAATGAGTTTGCGAAACTACTTCACTGTGATTGCTGTTGAGTCCTTCTGTGCATCAGGCCACCTTCCATCATCGTGACGTTTGGACCAGCGAGCCTGGATTTGTTGACGAAGGCTACTTTGATGTCTGGTGTCGGTGTTAAATCTGATGCTGCCGCTGCTGCTTCTTCTCCACTCCTCTTCTTCCTCCTTGTCCAACACCTAGTGTTACACCACTACAATGACTGCCACCGCCACCACCACCAAGTGCGCCAAGTCCACCAAGTCCACCAAGATCACCAAGACGACCAAGACGACCAAGACGACCAAGAAAGACCAAGACCACCAAGACCACCAAGACCACCGCCACCAAGACCACCAAGACCACCAAGACTACCAAGACTACCAAGACCACCAAGACCACCAAGACCACCAAGACCACGAAGACCACCACCAAGACCACCAAGACCACCGACACCACCGACAGCACCGACACCAACGCGCCACCAACGCCACCAACGCCACCAGGTTCGACTTTCCCGGCACACTTTACTAGTACTACTGGTATCACTGGTACTACTAGACTTTGAACCCTGAGCATCGGAACCCCCAAAGATAGTACCACCTACTAGCCAGGAGTACTGCTAGTAACTAGTACTACTACTACTACTACTACTACTACTACTACTACTACTACTACTACTGCTAGAACCACCAGTGCTACTAGTACTACTAGTAGTCCTTGCGCTGCTGCTGCTGCTGCTGCTGCTGCTGCCGCTGCTGCTGCTGATGCTGCTGCTGCTGCTGCTGCTGCTAGTCTAGTACTACTGCTGCTGCTATTACTGCTGCTGCTGCGTACACCTACTCCCACCCCACTCCTCCTCTACCTCTACTTCTGATTCTGATTCTACTTCCACTTCGACGGCTACCGCCGCTCCGCCACTCCTCCTCCTCCTCCTGCTCCTGCGCCTCCTCCTCCTGCTGCTGCTGCTGCAATCGCTGCCATTATCTTTGTTCTGTGTTCCATAACGGCTTCCATTGTTGGCAGATTGGTCGCCCCAGCACTACATCAAAGGCCACCAGACGTTGAAGAGGCCGTATCGTGGGCTTTGTGTCAGCTCACGCCTGCGAGTTGCGAGGTTAAGCTTTAAGACTTGTAAGTTACCCTAAACCCCAAACCCAAACTGGATCCNNGGATCCAGTTTGGGTTTGGGGTTTAGTCTTAAGATTTTAAGCTTCAGGATTCAGATTGCAGAGCTGCGAAGTCTAAGCACCAGGGCACGGAACTCGAAACCTACTGTGCCTAGCCTTCCATTCGAAAAAGGAGGAAATTATTCCTGTGTAGTCCCTATGTTGCCCACGCTGTCAGGAAGCAGCAGAACCTCTTCCAGCGGAGAAGCCGTGTCTGCAAACTGCGGGCAGGGGGAGGGCAAGTGGGATTGGTTTTACTGCTGGTTAGTGTTACTACTTACTCCTTATCCTTGCTACTGCTACTACAACTACTACTACTACTACTACTACTACTGATACTACAACCACTACTGCTACTACTACAACAACAACAACTACTACTACTACTACAACAACAACTACTACTACTACTACTACTACTACTACTGCTATTATGACTACTATGGCTTCTATGACGACGACGACGACGACCACGACGACCAGTGCAAGCACGGTGTGCTCTCCCAGCGTGTGGCAGCACCGTTTCCGTGTTTAGGAAGCAGCCGATATCCTAAGTGCTGAGTCGAGGCGCTCGCGCACATCGGCTTCTTCGAGCATCCGTGGTGCATTGTGCATCTCAGAAAGATGCGCTGCACACAGTTGGGCTGAGCGTTCTTGCAGCATGCCTAAAAGGGGCGTGCAGCAAACGTTATTCCCGGCGCGCCTGTGATGTAGTCAGGCCTTGAAGAGGTTGGCTTTGTACTTGGGGTCTTCTTCGTGGAGGCAGACAGCAAGGCGGAACTGCGAATTCCCAAGGATTTCTGAAAAATCCGGCTTATGGTTGAAACCCTAAACCCCAAAGCTCTTGGCTTCCCAACGCTCCAGGAAGGCAAAGATTTAGGCTTCAAAGGCTGTGCACCTACATCAGGCCGGGATCTGTACATACTGCATCAGCGGAGTGGGGCCGAGAGGAGCAAAAATGTGTGGATGCCAAGTGGCTTCTTTGAGGTAAACCTATGAAGCTGTGACTCTAAACCCTAAACCCCCTCAACCCTTCGATATGCTCTCTTTCTGTCGTTTAACCCCAAAGGGTCTTGGACCTGAGCTGGAGTGAGCTGGGTGGTTTTGGGTGCACGTGGTGGTCTGCACCCTTCAGCACCTTGACACTTTGGGAAGACTTCGCACTGACATTAGGGGTTGCAGGTAGCTGCCTTACTAATTAGAATAGGGTTTAGCGGTGCATTACACCATAATTGCAATAGGGAGCCCCCAAAATAGCATAGGTAATTATTAAGGCCCCTACATTAGGGCGTTAGGGTTTAAGGTTTCAGGCTCGAGGGTTCAGGGCTTAGGCTCTGTGGTTTCGGTTTCAAGGCGTAATGACCCGCTCCTCTCAAGGACCTGAAACCGAAGCCCTCAAGCATGTACTTGGAGGTTCAGGGGACTTAGTAAGTAGGTTATAAGTAGAGTTATAAGTACCCTAACTGGAGTTACCGAGTTACCCCAATTATAACCTAAAATCGACTTACTAAGTCCCCTGGGCCTCCAAGTAGTCGGCCCTAAACCCTAAACCCTAAACCCTAAACCCCAAACCCTAAACCCTAAACCCCAAACCCGATATAGAAGCCTTCAAACATGTAGTCTGCGCCCAGGCGTCCGCTTGTTCATACGTCTCCCGACCCGGGCTCCTAATCCTGAAGTCAGAAACCTAAACTTAGTTCCCCCATACCCAACCGTTAAAGGGATCGATAGGCTTCCTTTATAGGGATCTATAGGGTTCCTTTAAAGGGATCTATAGGGTTCCATAACTTAGTTCCAATACCCAACCTTGAACCTTTTTGGGTTCTTATAATTTAGTAGTAACCTGAAAGTTTAAGCTTTGTAGGTAAATAGGGTAGACTCCTGTAGACTCCGAACTTCCTTACGCGCCTTAAGCTCTACGGTGCATTCCTAGCCCCAAACCCCAAAATCGTCCAGCCAGGCGATGGAAGCGACCTGCTTGCAACAGTCCTTGGGCGTCTCTTCGCCGATTGCTCAGCGAATGCCGGTGCTACTTCCAACACTTAGAACCCTAAACCCAATTCCTAATGCCCTGTACCCTAAGTCCCTGAACCCAAAATCCCAGAACCCCAAAACCCCTAACCCCTAAACTCCTCAACCCCTCAAAATGGCCTGATCCTTGGCCTGCGGCTATGGGCTTCCCAGAGAGCCCCATACCCCTTAATTAAGCAATATACCTTAATTGTAAGAGGCTGAATATTATGACTTAAGGTACATTCGTTCATTAAGGGGTATTGGGCTCTCTGGGTTGCCTAAACCCTAAACCCTAAACCCTAAACCCTAAACCCTAAACCCTAAACCCTTGAGGTTTGGTACCAGCGGCACCAGTGTGCACATGCTGCTCACCGGCTCGCCGCCACAGCCGAAGGCTCCCATATGGGAGTTTCCGAATATAAGGGGTACCTTATTTTGGGGTCCTTATAATAGGGATCCTACTATTTGGGGTACTATATTAGGGTCCCCTATTTTCTGAAACCTCCATATCATGGACTTCTGGGCTTCCGGCTGGCTTGGGGTTTAGGGCTTAGGGCTTAAGGCTTAGGGTTTAGGGTTTAGGGTTTAGGGTTTAGGGTTTAGGGCTTAGGGTTTAGGGTTTAGGGTTGCAAGGCTAGCTGCCTACATTTTTCTCCCT
>CAJNDV010006535.1:66441-89735 GCA_905221635.1 Symbiodinium sp. CCMP2456 | reverse complement strand
AGAGTGGAGAACTGGAACACCCTTCCCAGCGAGACCTCCGAAGGCAAGGCCAATTTCCTCGTGTTCGATGCCTTCGTCAGAGTCGAAGGTTCCGCGCCACCGCCCTCCTTCTTTTAGCAACAAGGATCTGTGTACAAAATTCAGACCAATGGATCGTTACGATGCAAGAACTGCAGTGCTTCACAGCACGCTGGTAGCAACGTTTTCGAGAAAGTCACCTCGCAAGAGACTGCACCCTCTCCAAATCCCTCCGCAGAGGTGGTCCAAACGAAGCATCCCTTTGCAGCTCTTAGCCGCTTTAGAAACAGACTCTTCAGTTCTTTTTTCTTGAATCAAATGAACGGCTGCAACGTGTTCAACTGTGGAGCTGCGCTCCCTCCAACTCCAGCATTACTGTTCTTGTGTGGCTTTCTCTGGATTGTTGTGGTGTCAGGCAAGAAGCAGTGTTCGATTTTCTGTTGGTTGGGTTTCTGTGTTTTCTGCCGGGAACGATGCCAACTTATTTTTCAGTCATCTCACAAGTTAAAGTCTTGCTGCAAGCTGCGGAAGGCTTGTAGAAAATGCTTCCATCCATCGCTTGACAACGCTGACGAGTGTGCGTTAATGCGGCTTGGTTCAAAGTGTCTTTTGTATGTCAATGTTGAACTTTTACCTGCTATCCTGTGTGATTTTGGCTTTAGATACTTTTACTTCAAGATGAGTTCGTGTAAGCTGTTAATTTAGCGCCCAACCTCCTCATGCAAGCACGCAGCAGCTCAGCGGGCATCAATTTGTGCACGACAACGGTACAATCCAGTATTCTTTCTTATCAGCGTCGGAAGCAACCATGACTCATGTGGAGCCCTTTGCAGACGATGTGCAAACTTTTCTGGATGAGCTAGATGATTGTCAAAGGCAGGGACTCAGTGCTGCTGTGGTTGCATGTTTTCAAGTTTGATTACACTGAGTGTTTGTCGAAGTATCCGTCGGATAGCATTCTAGTGTCGTCGTGTTAGCTTCCGGCGATAGTGCTAAAGATGCTGATTGATGAAACAGCATGTCCAGCATGTTGCTGTTGGTGTTGAAGCTTTTAACTCATGCTCTGCTGGTTTCGAATCATCCATGGCAGGAGTGAGGCAGTCGGTCGCATGTTGAAACTCGAGGACCAGGACCCCGTTTGTCAGATGGTGAGTGTAGTGCGATGCTTCATAGGGAGCCGAGGCACACTGGTTGAATGGGAGCCCTGTGCACGTGTTTGCAGGTGTTGAATTCTGATTCTGAAATGCGTGCACTTTGACAGTGACAATGCCGGATTCGGAGTCGGGCATCTGCTTGCATCGTAAACGGCAATGTGACAGACGGTCTGAACGAGTGATAAGTCAAGAGGCTTTCGCAGGCTAGCAAAGGTTTGGATTATCTGTAGACGCCACCAAAAACTTAGTAGGCCAACCGCCCCAGCAATCTCACGAGGAACGTTGGGCGCGGTTGCTCGGCAGCTTTGCTGCCAGACGGGGCGCTGCTCGACGAGTGACTTTCCGATCGCTCACCGGGGAGGCCATCCTTTGCGAAGAGTTATGATGTGTCGGCACTGTTGTGGGTGGGTGGCCGTGAACAGGAGCAACTAGTCTGTCACAAGACTGCAGGTGGGCACCTCGCAGACGGGCAAAGTGGCATTAACACAGGAAACAGACCAGTCGAGAACGGACATTGCCGGGACGGAGCGTTACATGGCAAGGATACAGCGCATTGTGCCACGGCAGAGTGCACTCCTGCGTTGAACCAAACCTCGATAACCGGAAATCTCAGTAAGATGTCAGGCCAGCCAGGACCGTTGCTCATGTCTGTGTCAGGCGTTGTGTGACCGAACCTGTCATTCAGTCATGACGCGACGACTTGCAGCTTCACCGCCACATCTTACAGTTGCACGACGGGACAACACTTTCGGTAACAAGGGCCGTTGGAAAGCAGCCGTGTGGTTCATCTAGCAGTCAAGCATGTGTCAAATTACCTGTTGAGGCTGTCGAACTGACTTTGCAGCCGAAGCAGAAACTTGGCCAGTGACGTTGGCTGTGTTCGGGCAGTACAGGTTCTTGATAGACCCGTGGCACAGTTGTTGCTTGGAATGTTGCCTTTTGGCAGTACTGGCTCTGATGCCGAGGATAGAGTTGTTCAAACCCGTGTCCTTTGCGAGGACTCTCTTCTCCGCGAAGCAGACTCTGCTGAAGCAGGTTGAAGCGCAACTGCCAGCAGTGGAACCTTGCCACCGCCGTGATGCGCAATTCTTTGCTGCAGGCAGGGACTGCTCTGACTCAGACGAGAGGGGCCCTGACAGCTGAGAGCTGCTTTCAGGCGACCTGCTTGCAGATCACACCCTTGCTGCGATGCTGCCGGACGAGGCTATGGCGCCATGGATGTGTGCAGGCTTTCGAAGCCCCCAAGCTGGAAGCATTCTGGGGCTCCATTTGCAGGTCTCTGTGGTGTTCAAGCAGGTGAAGCGAATTTCACCTGCGTCCGACAGTGACTTAGACTCAGATTTTGGATTATTAGCTCGCGCCTTTGACGACTCCGATTGAGACTCGAACTGGAGTTGGAGCGATTTGTACAGACGAGCTTCCTCTAGCTTGACCCCAAAGTGTGTCCGTTTCGAGATGCAGCTGGCTGCTTGATGCAGCCTTAGTCAACCGAAGGTTTTCTCTCGCCGGGCTGTCGTACAGAATGCGGGCAGGGCAAAACAGCAAGGACTTTGCAGTCTCGGTGTCGCTGACCCTTCCCTTCATCGTGACTCTGTATCTGGATATCCTTAAGCAAGAACGAGGCGCATAGGAAAGTGGCGAGGAAAGTCCAGCAAGATTGGATCCATGGATCAGTGCGTGGCCAGCCTTTGGAAACTCAGTCTTCATCTCCTGTAGTGAACTACAAGTAAGCCGATCAGCGCGATGGCATCTGGTCAACGGCTTCTTTCAGGCAGCGGTGCCCTCCTTACTGCAGGGAAGATGCAAGATTCGTGCAATCTCGTGCAAAGAGGCTGTGAGGCCTCTGAGCTTGTACTCCTTCGGCGGCAACACCGAGAGCTTTCTGCTCGGGAGCTCGGTAAGGGATGGAGGGGATGTGAGCTTCCGTGAAGCTTGTTAGGATCGAAGACGTCTAGTGCCGCCCTTATAGCCGTTTGCCAAGTCCCCAACTCATGAAGCATAATATACATGAATATGCATGCGCGAGAGCTGTGTGTCTTCGTATTGGGACGTGACCAGGCCTGGGGTGCCTGGAAAGAGAGGATCCAAGAAACCTGGGCCACCGACCAAACCGTCTTCGTGGACTTTGGGAGCCCTAAGACCGCGGAGCCGGAGTCGGAGGAGCTTTTGGAGCGTGTGCCTACGTGCTCCAACTGCACGCCCACGCCTTCTTCCCCTTCTGTACGCCGGCTTCACCTCCCGGATCGCACTGAACTCCCAGAGCGTCCCTACAGTCGAGGGCTGAGCCTATGGACAGCACTGCGCCAGAAGCTTCTGGATCACTCAAACACTTCCTCGTGGCTGGATAGCTGCTACTGGCTCATGCATGTGGACGGGGGTGCCTACGTGAATGTGAAGCGAGTCGCGCAGAGATTAAGTTGCGTGAAAGGCTTGCACCCTGAATATTACGCGCTGGGCCCTATGATCGGACAGGCACGAGTTGCTCTGGCAGATGAGGCTACCGGATACATCCTCAGCCGCAGGTTGTTGTTGAGTCTGCGATCTGATTGGGTCCCGAAGTGTGCAGACTACTTGTCGAGTAGCAGTGATGCCCACGGGTTTGGGTGGAACTGGCCTTCGGGGTTTTACGTGACGCTGTGTTTGTGGCAACAGCTCCGTTTGCTATTACAGCGTTTGGGCGACCCTGAGCAGGAGGTGCTAATGCAAGCAGTCCCCGCACAGCGTCTCAACTCGCCGCTTCAGCGTCTTCGCAACTTGCATCCTTCTGGGCACTGTGTTCTGGTTGTGGCAGCGAAGACACCTGCCAGCCTGTTGGAAATTCACCGGCGTGTGCGGCTGGTAGGCCCGTTGGAGGGTCGTGGCCGCGACATCGTTCGAAACGAGATCGGGTGTTCGGTAGCATTATCCATTTTGGAGCCGATGGCCCTGGCGCCGCCATGGAGCTACCGCGTTGCTCGAAGTATAGCTCGTTGTCCGTTGAAAGAGGCGGTCTCCGAAACAGGGCTGGGGCTCTCGCTGCTGAGGCGCGAACTCTTGGAGCCCTCGCGACCCCAAGGACCTGCTGTCGAGAAGCTGCGTTCAGCTCGCGGGCGCAAGCTCTGCATTCTGATGCCTACCACAGATGCATCCCCGAAACAGATAAACAGGGCTGTGGCTGCCGCGGAGACTTGGGCAAAGCCCTACCTTCCTCAAAACTCGCCGGACGCACGCCAGGAGTCTCCAGTGCTGGCACTTCTTTACAGTCGCCGCCCCCTCTTCCCGGAGTGGGCCAATGCCACCCTGTCCTTGAGGGGAGATGTCGACCTTCGGCACCCCAAGTTCAATGCGCTGCGCTTCATCTACATGTGGTTGACTCTTGCGCTGTATCACTGGTCAGCCTCTTCCCAGCAAGTTGCATTAATGTTGACAGGGCTGCATGAAGGGTGCCTTTGCCCTAAGCGGATCCCGAGTCCACTGTGATCCTAGGACTGCATGTTCTTCATGAAGGCAGACACGGATGCCTATGTGAACGTTCCCAGGCTCTGGGCGACCCTTCGAGCAGTAAACGCATCAGCAAGGATCTACGCAGGGCAGGTCACTCTGGCGCACGGCCCGGCATATGTGAAGTGGACCGAATTCGCACACGGCCTGGGGTATGTATTGAGCCGTGCCGCTCTTCGAAGTGCAGTGCCAGGCCTCAGGTTCTGCATGAATCAGCTCTTGGACGTGAGACTTGAATCAATCGAAGATATGCTCTTGGGGGCTTGTTTGCGACGTGCCGAGATCTACCCTGTCGAATTGGGCAAGATCATTTTCGACTTCAAAATGACCAGCGAACATGTTGACGGGGTTGTGAAGGAGGCACTGGTAACACACCGGGTGGAAGCGCAGGACATGTATGTATTGCATGATGCGGTGACGAAAGTGCTGCCTCGGAAGGGTGCACGCAATGCACAACGTTAAACGCCCCAGAACGGCAGCAACAAGTCTTATCTTCCCCATGCCTGCAGCTAACCGTTCTGCTGCCAGGCCCTGCCTGTAAGCACTACAACCGAACAGGGACCTGCGACAGCGCCTGTTTGGATTTCAGGGCTGAAGAGGTTGTTATTGTTGTTCAGTACTGCATTGGCTTGGAGGTTGATCTTCCATTACGTACTTGCAGAGAAACCTGCTAGCCGTGTCCCAATCGAATCAAGGCGAATTTGCTGCCAATGTGAGGGATGCGTTGTAACCTGACTGTTTCCTTTCGCCAAGGCTGTGCGGATCAGCCGCTGGTGGCGTGGGACATTGGGACGGTCTCATGGCTGCCTGGACAGGCATGGTCATGACAGGTCTAGGACCCTCACACATTCCACGCGTCCCAATCCTGCCTAGCTTTCTCCATCCAGGCCTGGCAAACAGGGATTAAGTGAGGAATGGCTGTCATGCCAAGAGGAGATCTAGAGCCTAGGCGACGGCTGCCTGCGCAGCTTCGAAAAGCGAGGCTTTTGCGCTGTCTGTCGCTGAGCATCGAGACTCGTGGTGCCGTCTTTGGAGCTGCGTCGAGGTTTTTTTGCTTAGGCAGTCGACCAAGATGCTGTAGCTGGTGACACTGTTTACTACAAGGCAGCTGCGAGAGAATTCAAAGAGCCTGGAGATCGAGACGGAAGGCACGAGAGGTTCTGGACGGAAGCTTTGGTGATGTGCTCGGAGATGCGCTGGCCTTTAGGGCTACTGTGGAAAAACCTGTGAAGAAGGAGCCTTGCTGCGAGGTGCCGAAGGCGAGCAAGGTGCAGGCGGTGCAAGCGCCAGAGCCAGAAACGAGGAAAGCCGGGAAGGACTCGGAGCGCTCTGCGATCGACGCGGTTCTGGCTGAATTTGCGGTGTACACAGGCCAGGGGAGTGTGGTCGTTTGCAGCGTGTGCGCTAGGCGACTCCTGATGTCCACTTTTCTTCCTGAAAGTTTGCTGCATGTTCTGTGATTCCGACGATGATGCAGTTGGATTATGTCCGGTGCATGGAGTCTACGCTGTGCTGACTGTCAGGTGCCGAGCCTCAAAGCCGGGCGGCGGCACTCTGGCAGGGCTGCAAGCTGAGGTGACACTCTTTGCCTCACGTGTCTAGTGGCCATGCCTTGCCGATTGGTTTCATTGAGCTGTTGTCATCGTCCAGTGAGTCTCGGGATGCATCCTGTGCTGCAGTCGCTGTGGTTGCGCAGATTTGTTTGATCTTGCAGTGGCCAGGCGCGCCCTTGCAACTCGAGCAGTGCAAGCAAAACTGCAACTCAGGCGAGCCAGTGGTAGAACGAATGCGCATGCAGGTAGAAAACTCAGATGGCACATTCTTCTGTGTGGAATAGAGTTGTTTCGGTGACAAAGTGCATCGGTGTCCATGCTACAGTGATGCCCATGCTTGCCTGTGTGCCTGCGGCGGAGGCGCGATCTTTACTGGTTGATAGTTGATGTCGCGAGCTCAACTACTGCTCCGCCTTATTCGCATTTTGTATGGCTACTGAAGCTTACTGCTGGTGGACGAGATTCCTGAGATTCTTCTCAGGTCGAATCCCGCCATCCGCCCCAAGTGCAGGTGCAGGACTCGAGCTGAGTCTGTCAGTGCGGCATGGTAAAGTGATGTAGAGTGGAGTCACCTGCTTTCTTGTGGTAAAATGTTCAGTCGGGTCCACTACAGGACCCCCATGTGGGGCCTTGGCTGGATGTGCTCTATGCTGGCCTGAGCAAGCTGCAAAGTGAGGCGCCGGGCCCTGTACTCCTTGCGAGGGGCCGAAATGGATCTGCCTGGCCGCCCCGCACAGGCTCTGGCAGAGCTTGCCGCCGCTCTTCACGGCCGCCGCCTCCCCCTTGGCAGGCAGTGTGCAGGGACGGACGGGCCAAGATGACGTCTTGCATAGATCAGATCAGAATTACCGGAAAACACTTTCTCTGCATCAGTCGTGTGTTCGCCAGACATTGATTCCTTGATATTCATCGGATGTGGATCGTTCGTCTGTGCGCAATCTTATCAGCCCTATCATTGGATCGATGCTTGTTACAAGAGAAGCAAGTTCATCGAATGTGGTTGAGTCCGAAGTCTTCACGGCATTCGAGGGTGCTTTAGCCTCATTGCCTCATTCCTCGTCAGCCTGTCTAAGCCCCGCACATCTCCATCTCTGTACGACCGCCTCGATCCGATGCCGGCCGAGCTTGCAGACCTGGACCGATCCTGTGGCTCCTCGGTGGACATACTGTGCGCTAGTGATCATTCGAGCCTTGTGGAGTATCGGCGGCGCGATGACGTAGCTGTTGGGATTTCCAGCCGCCGGCATCAGAGGTATAGTTTTTGTCAAAGTTCTGAAATTTGATGACATATCATGTCGTAGGTATCTGAAACTGTCTTTCAAGCTGAATTGCCACCAAGGTGCGATCAGCATTTTGCCCAACTCGCTGCTCTCGCTGTTTTCTGATCATGACGGCGTCGGCGATGCGCATGGTGGGCCCTGGCATGGGAACTTGTACAGTCAGTGTACGGTGCTACCACGCTGTTGGCTTTGCAGTGGGAGACAGTTCCATGCAGGTTTCTTTCTGTTCGCAGTCCGATTTTCCTATAGGAAAGTTTGCTTGCGGCATGCGTTTGGTTGCTACACTTCCCTGAAGTTGCGCATGACTTCACAGCCGCCTCTGCTGCAACGTGGGAGCCCTAGGCATCGCTTTACCAGCACGCTGCTGTATCTCCAGCCTACATGACCTGATGATGCACGAGACGAGGCATGATGCCAGCTCCTTCCTGGCATTGCGGCCAATAGCACCAGAAGAACACTTGGTCGATCGGAGAAAATTAAATTTAGTGGCCTTACGAATCTTTGGTGCAGTGTGGCCTCGGCCGAACTTCGAACTATCCTGTAAGCCCGAAGCCCTCGGATAAGGGGCGCGATCTGCAGCTGCGGGTGGCCGCAGGGGTGAACAGCAGCATGGCCGCGTCCCTCATCGGACACTTCGGCGCACATCTTGAGAGGTGCTGATCCCTGTTTTGGGACTCAGCCCTTCCAAACATGTAGGGCCATTTGTTCTCTAGGTCTTCCAGGCACTTGGATTCGATTTGTGGCCTGATCTCTCTCCGAGGATTGATTGCCGGAAAGCTGTGCTGCAAAGACAGACGACCGAAGACAAAGGATGGGGAGGTGAGAATGAAGCTTAGCTTACCCAAAGTCTTGCGATGATCTACCCTCGATCTTGAAATGGAGGTTGCGTGCGCATCCTAACCCATGCAAACATGGAGTGCCCTTGAGCTGTGGAGCTGTCTGTACTGGTGGTGGTCAGAGGGATCATGCAGCAAAAGCTCGTGGCAGCACCTATCCTCTTGGTGCAGGTTGCACTTTCTCCGAAGAGCTCTGCCTCCGATTCCGAGCTCGAGGACAGATCCGTTCGGAATCGCATCGAAAGTTCGCCCCTCGTTGGGGCCCGGCTCCTCGGCGACCCTCGGCGATCAGGTGGTCGTCTCCATGGGCCAGTCCGAGGCCTCGGAGGCCTCAGCGCTGCAAAGCGGAGCCCATCCTTTTGAGATTCTGAGATTTCCCCGGCCCCCCGGAGGAATCTGCAGAAGACCGTCGCGACGACCCTCAACCAGCGCTGATGGGAGGTCGTTCCGAACAATCGCTCCATTAATTTAGCTTCAAATAACGTGCGGAGAACACACGGGCAGCAACGCAACGAGTTCAAGTGGTCACACGATAGGCTTTTGCCAGATTTCGGGTCTTTACGGCAGTCTTGCTTTGCCCGTGACGGTGACAAGAATCGTTCTTGGGAAGAGAGCGATTCGGCGATTGTTTGTTGGCCCATCGGACTTGGGCCTGACTTGGTAATGCAGTCTTCAGCTTGACGTGCCTGGCGCGATCTTTTCGGTTGCGCGTTCAGGTTTTAGGCCATTATGGCTGTCTACGTCAAGCTGGTCTTTCACTCGACAGCTGTCCCCGTAGCGTGGCCGAAGCTGGAGGCCCGAGGCCCAGCGAGGCATTGACAAGATTTGCTGATGGCTTCATCGCACAGCCTGGCCGGGCAGAAAGCAGGAGTTTGCACAGAAAGAAGGATCATGTCAGTGATCCACCATCAGGGAGGCACCCTGGGTCTCTACAGGCCGGTGCCTACTAGCTTGTGCGCTCTGCAGGCCAACCTTCCGCGGTTGGCCCAAGGACTTGCGACGCCTGCCCCGGCTGGTGACCAGGCCCAGGCGCAGCTGTGCGAGAGATGCCGAGAGATGCCCAGCCTGGGTTTCTCTAATGTCAGCCAAGAGCAGCGGTGCTTTGGAGCCATGCCAGGCCGCCGATTGAAGTCGGCGAGCCTTGCTCCCAGCACAGACAGAAACCGCCGTGCATTTTCAGCGAGGATGGCAGATATATATATATATATATATATGTGTATATTATGAATACAGGTCGACATGGTAAGGGCCACATGTTGGTTGTTTGACAACTCGTTTCTGCTCTCGTGAGCATTTCGTGTTGGCCGAAGCCAAATCAGATTCATATTGCACCAATTACACTTCCCAAATCCGAAAACGCTCCCAAAGCGGCCCAATCGCCAGAGGACTTGTCGTTTGCGACTTTTTCTACGAAGCCCCTGTTCGTCAGGTCAGCAAGGGAACCGGAAGCCGACACCCATGGACACGCTGTCTGCATCTCAGGGCTTTCTAGGCCTATAGGGCCTTTTGTACGGAAGGCGGTCAAGGCCCTAGTCCTGCATCCACGGCGTTTCTGCTCCAACTAGCTCCAAGATGCATGAAGATATCGAATTAATATGTTGAATGTACTGAGAAAACTCGAACCCCGATATGTGTCAAGAGTCAGTCTGGGCTGCAGACACCTCTAGAGTCTTCGAGTCCAGAGCAAAGATGGATCTGGAGTGCTGGCTATGATGGCCCGGCAGCTCCATGGACTTCGGCCTTGATGGCGGCAAAAAAGAAAGCCCAGGCCAAGCCGCGCTCCCATGGTCGCGTACACCGGTGATCGATCATGTGTTGGGAATTCGAACATATACCGGGTGAGTGTGCTGGGAGGGACTCCAAGAAACTCGCATGAAGCCAAACCGGAGCCAGGAGGCGTAAACCTGCGTAGTTTTCAGAACTCGGAGCTTGAAACCGTCAATGCCGAAGTCTCCTCGAAACCGGGCCCTGCATCGGAGATCCAGGCGGAACTCTTAGACCGGAAGCCTTATGAACCTCAACCTCCAGCCTTTCCTGCATCCCGTGGCGGATGATTCATAGCCGGATTCCTCTCGAGTCGTGGTTCAGGCAAGCATCTGAATGCTTGCACAAGTCTGAGAATGTTGATTCACCCAAGACAGCGGAGAATCCAACTCATGTGAGTTACCAACACCAAGGAAACATCAAAGGCACATGGAGCGCTTGTTCTTGTGAGGGCTGCTAGAGTGGAGGCCCCGCCCCCGTCGCCGGTGCGTCGCAAAGAGGATGAAGGTGGATCGGGCCCCATCTAGAATTCTTCGTGGGTCTAGACCTTTGATGGCAGGCACCTACCGCTACCGCCGTGCGGCGTTCGCGCGGGCGCGGAAAAGCTTGGATCGCATCAGGCTGGGCACTGATGCGTTGCTTAGACTTACGGTCCAAAGGGTTGTCAAAGCATCAGTCCGTCAGGACTGAGGCGACCGACGGTGACGAGCCCCTGACGGCAGTCCTGACAGAATTTGCAGTATAGAAGTGGAGGCGGATGCCCACATAATTGTAGGTTGCTTGAAGCCCAGCCAGGCTGGAGAGAAGGTTCGCGGTGCTTTCGCATCCATGCGGAAGGCCTCGAGTGAATTCAAGTCCAAAGTTCCGGCACCATCGCTGTGAATTTACGTGGCGCCAACTCGGCCAGGGTGTCCATGCTGCCCTGATGATGAAGCGGGTCGTGGAGGTGCAACCATCCGGGTCCGGCCAGATGGCGGATGCAGGCCGCAGCAAGGGGGTGCTACGACTTGGACATGTGCTTGCTTTTGACCTAAGTGCAGGCAATGACGCAGGAAGGGGCCTGACAGTGGGAAGGCTGCTGCGACGAGGCTACGGTTCTTGCACAGGGCTTTCTTGCAGGCTGGGGGGGACTCCAGTTAGCCGAGAGGCTCCAGGGACAGCGGAGATCGACAAACTTCGACGAGCTTCGGTGGTATCTTGCCCGAGGAGCTTCACGGATTCTTGCGAGTGCGGATCTCCATCATTTTCTCGACTTATGAGGACGACTGGTTGAGGCAACGAAAGGAAAGCTTGGGATGCCTCCTCCAAGGCAGGTTGCGCGAATTGTAGGGAAGTGCGGAGTTCGCGCACCGCAGACGCTGTGCGAAGTCTTGGGCACCTCTGAGGTGAGGTGCGGCAAGGTCGCAGACCATCAGGCAAGAACATGCGGAACTTGGGCCCAAGAGCATCCTGTGAACTTCGCCAGCGTCCAGGACACAATCCTTTGCTTCAGCTTAGCATCTTCGGCACGAGGCTGGGCCTTCTGCTCTGATGCATGGATCAAACGCGACAGAGCGCGATAGTCTTGAACTTTCGACAGAACAGGACTGCGACTACATCTTTGGATGAGTCGCTGGAAAGCCCGTCGAAGGCCTGTGGGTAAATGACGACACTGCAATGCATTGTAATCAGAGCAAGATGGGTTTGCAGACATCCCAGCTGCTCAGTCTGCAGGTCAGGCAAGCTGAAAAGAGTACGGCGCGACGAAGGCGGCGGCGAAAAAAAGCGGCGGATGACGGCAGCGGTGGCACCGGAAGTGAAGACGAAGACGAGAGTAAAGAGGCACTGCCAGTCACCGCATGTCCAGAGCGCCGCTGCATCGGGTTTGCGAGGACAGTAAACACCGCAGACGAAGGCGCGAGAGGAATGGGGACGAGGAGGATGTTGGCGACAGCGACCACCAGGAGGCATGCAGCACATTGTAGCATCATGCAACCCAAGACTGAATATTCATTTTGCAAGAAGCCTTCTTTGGGGTGATGCGCATCTATGCACTGTTGCGGAGGTTGGTCAAGGCAGGTCTCGACGTCGGGGGCGACGGAACGCTAGGAAGGCGGACCATGGCGACGATGTCCTTGCACAGAGTCCCGATGGGCTCTTAGACAAGTCGCAGGACTCTGTGCTTTTCGACGAAGCTGTCAGAATTGAAAGCGGTATCCTGACAAAGTGCGGGTGTGAAGCTACTGGTACCGACTGCAGGAGAAACGCAGACCAGGACGTCGAGCAGGAGCAGGGAGCCGGACGAGTCCTGGCGAGGGTCCTCTCAGCGAGGCCAGGAGAGGGAATGTCAGCGCTTTTTCACCCCCTCCATGCGCTTCCCGAAGCCAGGGCTGTCTGAGCTCCAGTCACGAGGAATTTCCTAAGCTTGATTGATGCCGAGCCGACTAGCATCGTGTAGAGGCGACGTGCAACCTTTAGAAATCACCCGCAGAGGCTTTACTGACTCAAACCCGACTTAGTTGTTTGCAGGATGAGAGTGGCAGTGAGGAGGATTCCGACAGCTACACCGACAGCGAGGAGGGCGACTACTTTGACACATGGGACGGTGATTATCCAGATAAGCCAGACAAGAGGAGATATCTGAGCCTTGCCAGCAGCCGAGCCGAAAGCTTTAGGGAGAGCTTCATTGGAAACGGACCCACAGTGTGGCAGGCAAAGCAGATGTCAGCTTGCTAGACGCAAGCTTGACGTAGCAACTTCAGTCGAAACATGTAGCACTCCTCACTCTGCACATCTTGACGGCATGGAGCTTGCCAGTGAGGATTCCGAACAGCTCGGAAGTCTCCTTGGCAGAGACCGTTCAGTCGTCGTCCTTCTTGCCAAGGCAGGACTTCCTGAGAATCAGCTCGTGAAAGTGCGGCTTCGCCTGCAGGTGTGCCCAGAAGTCTCTCCGCTTCGGCCAGCGGCGCTCAGCCCGGAGGCATGGACAACTGGCGGGGGATCTTGGAGTGCTGCCCGTGCTCAGCCGTGCTCGGCCGTGCTCCGTGCTAGGCCCGGTTTGGAGCTCCGCGAGCTGGAGGCGAAGGGACTGGCGAAGCACCGCGGCGCCTTGGAACTGGAGCCCCGTAGCTGAGCTTGCGGTATGTTGCCGTAAGCTGCCGTGACTTAGTGCCTTGCTCGGCCGTGCCAGGAGATGCGCGACTGCCTCCTCGAGCTGCAGGACGAAGAGTCTTCACTGGGAGAATAAATTGGAACCGAGACATCCCCCAGGCAGGTTGCGACGAGCTGTCCGACAGCGCGGTCTTTGGATGGCCTGGGAAGGAGCCTGCCGTGGCCCTCATGTCTTTTCGACCCTTCACATTGACGTGCCTTTGGACAGAAGCCGGGAAGGAGCTGTTACGGCTGCACCGGCTCTGTCGTTGTGCTGTGCTCGGCCTCTGCGGCGTTTACAAGGCTGAGAATTGCTTGTGTTGCATCATCCACGGTGGCCATCACACTTTAGCCGCTTTAGCTTGTACTGCATCGATGCCGGAGGAGTTGCTGGCGGCGGAGCGCCCACGAACCCCACTTGGCCTGCTTCAGGCAGGGTCCGGGCTGGCAGTTCTGCCTGCTGCCATGAGTCAAAGCTGAAGCCAGTCTCTGCGACTTGAGACAACCATATCATTGGCTTGTTTACTGCATACCTTAGTAAGCCTTAGTACTCTGCATCACAAGCAGATCACAGCACAGTGAATGAGACGTGAGTGGCTGGTCTTTTCAGGAGCAGGCCCAGCTGCACGAGATGCTGCGCTTGTGTCGAAAGGCAGGTTCACCAGTCGGCGGATGTTGTAAAGCACCATGCGCACTCGAGTGGCTAGCCACAGTCTCAAGCACGGCTGCAGGCTGCTCGCCGTGTCGCCGAGCTGCGTCGCCTCTGTCAAAGCAAGGATTGGAAGTGGCTGAAGACTGAGCATGGACCGTGGGAGCAGGCACGTGCTGTGAAGTCCTGGATCCGAACGCTGCAACATTGTATTATGCTTTGTGCGCTTGTCCTCTCCAGCTTTCGGCCCCCATCGCTTCGCCACGCCGCACTGTGAGGGCGAACATGCCTCTCAGCTGCAGTTTCTGCGAGCGCAGCTACTGATCTCTGCCAGAACTCGAGTCGGGGAATCAAGTTGGCCTGCAGGAAGATGCGCCCAGAGAACCAGAGCCAGGACCGTTCATAGAATGGGAACACCGAACATCTCAAGGCACGTCGGGTTTGCCTGCGGCCCTTGCAGGATGCCTCACCTAGAGCAGCGGCGGATTGGCACACTGCCTCTGCCGGGAGCCTGCCAGGGCACAGGGGCCATGTTAAGTGGAGTCTCGAGGTCGAGTCCTTGGACCGTCTCCAGAACTCCATTGGCTCCATGGATTTCCTCGCGGGAGACTGGTCCAAGTCTCTCACAGGACCTTCTGGAAATGGTGGCTTCCCTGAATTCCTTGTTCTTTCCTGTCTTTCCAGCGAAGGATCTACCGAATCTCTCCGCACCTGGAACGACGACTTCCGGCTATTTCCCAGGTTCTGCCAGGACACTCTGCAGGCCGTGGGCGATGAACGCCGCATGAGTGAAAGCTTGGGGCTGAAGGGATATGCTTTGCGTTTCTGTCTGGAGCCCTATAAGCCTCAGTGGAGTTGCAACCTGGAGCAAGCATTCCTTCAGCCGCTGAGCCTGAGCCAGGAAGCGAAGCAGTCGCGAAACCGATGGTCCCAGGAGAGGGAGCGCCTTTCTCTTTGTGGCCCTTATCAGACAGGCTGGCGACTGATTTAGGGGTGCTGCCGCAAAGAGAGCAGAGCTGGGAAGGTCAGTGCTCCGGTCGCTGTCCTCATGGTTTGCAGCATCGCTGCGTGCACTGCAGAGGTGCAAGCAGTGTGGAAGCATGTCGTGCCGCGCTCCCTCGCCTCTGCACGTTGTTTGAAGGGGACCTGCAGATTCGCAGCATCTCAAGTCCTTTTTTGAACTTAGCTCTATCTTTTGTCAGATACTGGCTGCGCTGCATGTGCCTGTAGTCGTCCATCAAATGTCTTCACAGCAGGCCGCCACGCCGGCAAGAACTGCAACCCAGCGAAGGTTCATGCTTTGCTGAATTGCTGACGGGATGCTTCTGAAGACTACGCGAGGAACGACTGTCAGGTTTCAAGGTCAGTGGAGGGCCGGCCCTCCAGGAAGCCAGCCAGGCAGAATGTCAGCGAGGCTGGAAGTTAGAAGCAACTCTCAAGTCTTTCCTTCTCAAGTAGCGGGAACATCAAACTTCGGAATGTCGTTAAGTCGCAGTTGGGGCTTGCTTCTGAGATCTTGGGACTCGATTCAACGATGCACGTGTTCTGGATTCAGTCATGCAGGCTCGTGTTGTTGTTATTATCCAGGGTCCCTTCTGATTGTGAGCGGTGACTCCCCAGGCGCGACGAGGAAGTGGGGCTGGCAAGCCGCGCTCGGAACCGAATCCAGGCCGGGTGTCTTGTGACGGCCCAGCGTGTCTGCAAGTGTCAGCCTGTGTGAGAAGCTCGCGTGTGCGGCCCAGAATCCAGAATCTGAGCCAAAGGCCCCCAAAGGCCCTAAAGGCCCTAAAAAGCCCTCGCTCCATCCCCGTTGGAGGCGCCTCCGCGAAGCAAAACGAGGAGGAGCTGGAGATCCTCGGGAAGACCGACCAAAGGCACGTCCAGGCCGAGCTCATCAAGCGCGCCAACCAAGCCGTCCGGGCCCCCGCGCTCCAAGCGAACACCAACACCAACACCAACTGAGCTGCCCTTCTCCTGCTGCGCCTGCGTTTTTGTCTCCTTCTTCCACGGAGCACTCCTCCCTCCGAGGTGAAGAGCTTGATGCTGCTCCTGGCCCGGCTGCCGACCGCCGCGCGCGTGGACGACTTCCCGCGGCTGGCGGCCTTCGTGCGCTCCTTCGAGGTGACGATGCGCGGGGGAAGAGTGTGAAGGTCTGTGACGGTCTGCGTGACTTGGGCGAGCCTGTACATCAATAAACTGCTTGATCTAGCAGCACGCTGCACTCGGCACGCGCCAGCGCTATCCTGTCCTTATCCAATGATCGGCTGCTGTGAGTACGCCGAATGTGAACGGCACACGAAGCTTTGGCCTCCCACTTGATGTTGACTGCTATACCATTGCCACCATTCGTTTTTAGAATCCTTACAACCCGAGCTTCGTGCCATTGTTCCTCCACGAGTCTACCGTGGTTCCCTGGTGACAGGAGCAGCCCAAGGCAGCAAAGTCCCAAGCTATGCAGGCAAGGACACCAGAGTTCTTGATGGCTGGGGTCGGGCCTCCATGGTCCTTCCAGTACGCGGCCAGCTGACTCAGTGAGATTCGAACACGGGTTCGGTTCTCTCCAAACTGACAAGCAGAGCATGTACTTGAGACAGAGATCGGGCTTTCTCAATTACGCTTCAGCCATGTTAATCGAGCCATCATGTCCGTGAGCAGTGGGCATGTGGCCAGACCTGCGTTGGCAACCTTCGCTTCCTTCTGATTGGGTTCAGTTCTGTCAGGCACAAGGATACTGAGGCACGAGCACTGTGCTTGAGTCATCGTCCTGGATGGAGAGTTCCCCGGGTTTGCTTGTAACAATAGCCCCCGAACAAGACCCGTATACGGAGCAGCACTGGTATCAGTTTCTCCCGCCCTACGTAAGAATTTCTGGAACAAATGTTGAACCTTAGTTGTTGTGTTGGCACGATAGCAAAAGGACTGGCTGAAGTGTTTTCGCTTCATGTTTGTTTTGTGATGACGAACGTATTCGGGCAACAGTCTCAGGCTTCGTAAACATGCGATGGTGGGCCCTTTCAGATTCTCTCTCCGCCACGTGATCCCGCCAGGCCGACACACGCCTCCAACACTTGCCATTCCATCTTGCCCGAGGCATGTCCAGGCAGGAAGCGCCCCAATCGTAGGCGGTGTAGTGGCATGCAGTGAATTGCATTGTGTCATCGCCGTGCTCCAAGCGACACCTGCCACCTTGTGAGGATGTGATGAAGTGGTGCAGCCAGATGGCAGCGAGCCGTGTTGAAAGACGTTGCGTTAATGATCTGGGAGGCCTTCGTCAAAGACAAGGCTCAATCCACAATTTTGTTGGTGAAGTTGTTTCAACAACCAAAGAATCACCACCTGGCCAAAGTGCCCTAGTCCAGACGTCCATTTGCGGACAAGTGACCTGTCAGATAATTGCAACCTTGGGCAGGCTGCAGGCTTGTGGATCATAGAGGTGAAGCAACGGAGTGTGTATCTATTCCTCAAGCATTGGTGGAGAGCGTATGGCAATTGATTGCATCCTGGGTGAGACAGAGCAGCAGCCTGTGCACGCGCTCACCGGCAGCTCAAGGTCGTGCCAGTTTTCGGATCTCGAAAGCAAGATGCCACAGCTTTCAGCTTCATTCCTCGACTCGACTCCATGCTTTCCTTCTTTCACACTGTTTCAGTTCCTTTGGGCCAGCTCCCGTGTTGGTGCCGCCTCAGGAACCTCGCCGCTGTCCACCAGGGCGCCGTACACCTCCTAAGGACTGGTCCAAGGTGTCGGTGGCTTCGGCGAAGGGCCGTGGGGTTCTATTAGAAGTTCGCGCAGGTGGCTCCAAAGGTTCGTTGCTGGGACAAGGGCCAGCCTCTGCCCGTGGCCGGAGCTGCTCGAGCCCCTGATGTTTGACCCGTTCCGTTTAGATGGAGAACTACTCAGTCAGGTCTCCGCCGGATATCAGAGCGGTGCGAGCACGCCGACAGGTCAAGTCCCTGGTTCTGCTTGTTTCTGAAGTCTGATCCGGCTTTCCGTTGACTGCGGGGTTCCGTCAGAAACATCACAGCACCAAGGCCGGCGACCACTGTCCTGCTCACGGGCAGGAAGTCCACAAGGTAAAGGATTTCTCAGGCAGGTGCGATATGCAGTTCAATCTCTCTGCACATGCCAGGTCCACCGACACAGGTAGCTCCGCAGGCGGCCTGAGCCACACAGCGACAGTCGGCTGCTTGGTGACCAGGCTCTACTGCGGCAACGGCCACGTCCCGGACATCTGACGAAGGTGGCTATGTCCATTGAAACATCTGCCTCGAAGCGATCTTGAAACTTCGATGCTCAGTGGCTCCTTCCTTTCCCACCGGAGCGGTGCAAGACAACACCGCTCTGGCCGGGTTGTCCCGCAGTTGAAGATCCGCACTTAGAAAAGGCAGATGGCGTTCTTGCTTAGCAGCAGATTGGCCTCCGCTATGCTCCGCGGTTGTCATGCCAAGCAGTAGCCTGGAGTTCTTGGAACGTTTGCGTCGCCGAGGTCCTCCACAAGGGTTTGCGCGTGCTGTCGTGGGTGCCGTCATTGCTTGAGCCGGATGTTGACAGGGCACAGGATGACCAACACGGACCGCAGAGATAAGTCAAAGCCAGAACGGGACCCCTGCCAGCAGGGACCGAAACTCTCTGTCCGACAGTTCAGCCGGCTTGCCAGTAGTATCCCAATACACTCCTGTGCACGGTGCCCAATTGAGCCTCAGAGAAGTCACGGCCGCAGCTTATTTGCTCCAATTTTCGTGTTTGGAGGGCAGAGGTTTGGAAGCACCCGCGCAAGATGTCGCTTCTAGGCTGCACGAAGCTTCGACCCTGGAACTCCAGAAAGCGTGCAGTACCTCGAGGGCATCTAAACTTTTGCTTTTGAACAGTTTGGCCAGCAACTGAGGAGCTTGTCCTTCTCTGCACAGCAGGTTCGGGGTCGTCGTCATTCTGCATGGAAGCAGACGAGCTGCAGCTCCACGCTGCAGGGCCTGCAGGGCAGGCTCGAGAAGCTGGACCTGGCCTCCGCCGCATCCGACCGCTGCTCCGAGGAGTGCGGAGCTCGTCGCTACGCTACGCTACGGATCAGAGAAAAAGATCTACTCGTAAGATGTTGTGACAGAAGGCGACTTTGCCCCCGAAGGTCCTATGGCATGGGAGGGGCGATCCCTTCCTTAGCCTCTGGCGCAGGCGGCGAGTCTGACAGGACAGGAGTTCTATGGAGTTCTCTATTTCTCTATCGCCCAGCATGCCTCGTCTGAAGCCGTCAAGAAAAGCATATCTCTTTCCTCAGGAAGTCTATCCATGCTCTCAATGGACGAGCCCTCAGCTGCATCGGCCATGCAGTCTGCCTTATATAGCACGAGCAATGCTACCCCGCCCACCTGACGTGCAGGGCGAGGTGCCGGGGACGATCGACTGTCCAAGATGTCGAAGCTCCGGGAGCGCCAATCAAAGGTTGTGCAGGCGGGACATGGTGGGACCATCTCCTTGCAGCTCCTCGCTTACTCTACTCGAGTCAGGCTTTGAAACGCCGTACGACTGAGAGCTCAGGTGGGCTACTGCTTGCTGGGGCTAGGGAAGTGACGGACGAGTGCAGGTCAAGGGGATTCCCCGCGAACGGAACTTGCTCGCCAGATGTCTGGCCTGTCAGATGCCCGCACCTCGGATGTCCGTCCGGGCCAGGCGGCTAGGAGCGACAGAATGCACTTGGCTCGCCAGTGAGCCGGTGAGCACACAGGCATGGTAGAAGTTTGGACAAATAGCGGAGAGATTTTCAGAACTTTTGCTGAGAGGCACATCGTGAGTCACGTCACGTCCAATGACTCTGCAGTGCTGTCCGCCTCTGTACGCAGCAAACGACTGCCCAAGTGGCTACCGAACCGACTCCATATGATTCATTCTTAAAAGTCAGGAATCGGAATGAGCGGGAGCTAGACCAGCTAGACAGGGACTGTTGCCTTATCTTGCTCTTCACTACACAACTTGCAGAAGCGTTCCGCGCATGGAAGCATGGCGCTGGCTGGCTCTTGTACTGAGCTTGTGTGCAGCCGGCCGAAGCCAAGGTCCAGCTGGTTGCACCCAGCCCGAAACCACTCTGGACGAGTTGACCCTACTGCAAGTTGAAACGGCCATCGATTTCAATTCAATCAGAGGCTCGCTCGAAATCCACAGGCAGGCACCTGTGCACGACTTGCCCGAGGAGAAGCTCAGCTGCTGGCTACATTTGTGGCGGATTTCTCTATTTGCCCTGACTGGGGCGCTTGCTCATGGCTGGCTTTACCGGCCCTGGAAGCCAATGTTCTTGCTTCTCGTGCCACTAGTGGCCGCCTTCCCGGCATTTATTGCAACATCGTCGGATCACTCAGAGCTGTTCTTCCTGATAAAGGCCTTTATCGTCTCAGCATTCATGATGCTCATGACAGCTTTGTGCGTAGCATGTGCCCCGGATGAAGCTGCTTGGCCCTTCAATGGCTGGGTCTACGGCTTCTGCGTTCGCCACTTCAGAGGTTCTGTCTGGCCACACATAGTGCTCTACCTGCTTCTTTCTGCGAATATCCTGGTTGCGGTGCTAACTGACCTGTCGCATCAATACTACTTGAACGCTCTCACAGGCTTCTGCCTGGTAGCAAGCACTCCCTTGCCAGGGGCAGCGCTTTTCCAGTATCCCTTGGATTGGATTCGTAAGTACGAGATGGCCGCCATGCAAGCAGAGCTCCAGGGTCTGGATGTGTCCGATGAGGACCTAAGAGCTCGGATTTCAGATTGGTATGTTGTGTTGATGGAGACCAAGAGTAGACGCTTCGGTGATATGTGTTGCCGACTTCCAGTCTCCTGGGTGTGGTTGTACACTTCATGGAATGCTTTGTTCATGTTTCACATCCGACTTCTGAATGACTGGACTTTGCCAATCTTGCTCGTGCCGATACTGGAGAGCCAGAGAATTCTCTGGGTGTTGCAAAGCCACGGAACAGCCTTGGACCCGTGGATGAATTCATATTGGCTTCAGGTGCGAGCTTTCAGTCTTTGGTCCTGGGTTGTTCTTGACCGTCTGCTGCTGAAGCTTCTTCCCGAGCCTGCTGGCCCTGCTGAATGGTTCCAGCTGTCGGAACACGATGAGGATCTTGCCCGCCACTTCTGGGGCGTCTTCAATCTTGTTTGGGCAATCCTCCACCTGGCATGGTTCTGGCATCGGGTCTATCGACTTCAAGCCGGGACTGAAGAGAGTGCAGAGGCTGGGAAAGCCGAGGCATGCGGGGAAGGCGTGGCGAGAGGCTAAGGCATCCCGGTCGGAAATTTCTCTGCATAGCACGTCAACCTTGGGGCGAATGCCCGTGCCGATGCACCAGGTGCAGCAGGACCCGTCTCACAGGCCGTTGCAATTCGGCACCTGTCATTGGTAAAAGAGCATAAGACGTCTTGCTAAAAATCCAGCCGCGATCAGTGCTCATGCAAACCCCACGCAGGGTGGGCAGCAAACCTTCGGGGACCTCACGGCCAGAACGCACCATGCTTGGACCAGTTGGCTTATGTTTCAATTCGGATGCTGATTGAGAGTGAGAGCACGGTCGAACTGGATGTCATTATGTCTTGCGGCCATGACGTTTGAAAACGTAGCCGTGCAACATTGGAGCAGCTAGCGTTTGTCTGTTGGCCTCGCCCTTCCGAGGCTTAGCAGACAAAACACCGCCATCAGCTTGGATGGAGCGCTTTGCTGTTCGAGCTTAAGGGTTTCCTTGACTTGAACCTTCATGCTGGCAAATTGAGAGGAAACGAGACCCAAGCCGCGCCGCGAATCATGACCGTGAACGACATGACGAGAGCGGTGGCCCCGGTGCAGTGCAGTGCAGTATCTTTCTGTGCCAGCATGATGAAGTCTTCGTGCGATCATCATTCTTGTCCATTGCTTGTATGACAAAAGCAACTCTGCCGGCCTTCTCACGAGGTACTGTAGCAGCTCGGCTGTTTGCAGTTACTCAGTGGCACTCTTCAAACGAATCGTATTTTTTAGCTTTTTTTGTTTTTGCGTTTTGGCCTCTCGGCTTCTGGGCTTTCCTTCCTGGTTTGCTGCCTTCTTGGCTTCCAAACTTTCCTCAACTATTTGGCTTCCTGGCTTCTTCACCTTGGCTTTCCGGCTTCCTGGCTTCTCGGATTGCTAGCTTCCTGGCTTCTCGGCTGCCTGGTTCTTGGTTGTTTGCGTAGACTTGCAAAAGCTTCTTACCAGCCTCATACACAGCTCCTGCGTACCATGTGTGCCAGCGCCGTGCTTCTTCGGCTCAGACACAGTTGAATCACTTGAAATGCCCAGAACAAAAACCAATCACAATGCCTCGGTAATTTCAGCAGATCAAACTTCAGGTTGTATAAGAAGGGGGTTCTTGTAGATTAGTTTTGGGATGCCCCTTGTGTGGTTAGCTGTACAAGGTTCAGAAGTCAACATGAAACGAGCAGGTGTGAATCTGTAGTACAGGAGTACTATACCAAGGAGTTACGAGTAGTACTAATGCTATGGGTGCTGCTAGTGTTAGTGGTAGTACTCGTGGTACTGGTAGTCCATACTGGCAATATAGCACGACTTGTCCTGTTCGTACCACTCCTACTCCTACTGCATCTTACTGATACCAACTTGAAAGGCTGCACTTGCTTGTGCAAACTGAGTTCTGCAAACTGAAACTTGAAGACTTGCTAGATGCAGCCTCCCAAATCCCAGGCAAGCTGACTGTCCAAAAGGATAGCAACACGATAAAACTTTGGTGGTTTGACAGAGGTGCCTTTTGAAGGACTCAACTCACTAGTACTCGCGAGTACTAGTGAGATGAGATTTTGGTAACCTGTTCTTAAGAGCTATGGGCATCTTCGGATACGTGATTGTAGACGGGTTGTAAAATGCTGCCAGCCACCAACAGCTCAACTGCGCCCGCCCCAACCCCCCCGCCTTCTTGTTATGCCGTGCATGGCTTGCTGTCAAGATATGGACCCTTTCAGAACCCGTAATGACGTAGTGCATGCATATGTCAGGTTTGCGATGGGGGGCGCCCCCTGAGCCCCCCTGCTTTCTTTTTGTGCCGTGCATGGCTTGCTGTCAAGATATGGTCCCTTTCAGAACCCGTAATGCGTACATACATCGGGTTTGCAAATGGGGGGGCTGCGCCCCCCCAACGCCCCTCTTTCGTTTTGTGCCGTGCGTGGCTTGCTGTCAAAGAACATCGCGCCGTCCGGCAGAAGTCTAGAAGTTTTCGGTTTTGCAAATCCATCACGCAGGCGAACTGTTGAATTTGTCAAGACCCATGATACAGGCTTTCTGTCTGCAAATGGGGGCCGGGCTCCCCCCGCTTTTTTGAAGCCGCATCAGCTCATCTTGCCAGCAAGCAGGTACACACAGCTCATATGGATCCTTTCAACGCCATGTACAATGGGAGTGCAATTGGTGGGGCCTGCCCCCCCCCCCCCCCCC
>CAJNDV010006535.1:15750-66341 GCA_905221635.1 Symbiodinium sp. CCMP2456 | reverse complement strand
TCAAGAACATCGCGCCATCAAGAAGAGTTATGTCAACCGCATAATTTTAACATAGAAATTTTCCAAATTTCAACATCCATCATATAGGAATTCGGTCTGCCAATGGTCGAGGCGGTCCCCCCGCTTTGTTGTGCCGGGCAGGCTCGTTTGAATCATTCTGCCAACAAAAACAGAACCCATGTGGACTTTTTCAGAGCCCATGATGCAGACGTACATTGGGTTTGCAGATGGGGCACAGCACCCCCGCCCCCCGCTCTCGTTTCATACCGTGCATGGCTTGCTGTCAGGAACATCGTGCCATGAAGAGGAATTGCGTCGATCACATAATTCTGATTGAAGGTTTCAAGTTTTATGCATTACGGGTTCTGAAAGGGGCCATATGTTGACAGCAAGGCATGCACGGTATGAAAAGAAAACGATTGAAACGAGGGGGCGTGAAGAGCCGGACTCGCCAAATGAGGGGGGCGTGTCTAAGATATAGGATGAACCGGAATCGCCAACAGCGGGGGCGTTTTCAAGATATGTGATGAACCTGAGTCGCCAAAATGAAGGGGCGTGAAGAAAATGAATGATGAACCCGATCCGCCACATGAGGGCGAATCGCCAAATGAGCGGGCCCTTCATATGATGAACCGGTCCCGAACTTGTTGAAGATATATGATGAACCGGAATCGCTAGATAAGGGGCGTGGGTAAGATCTGTGATGAATCGGAATCGACAAATTAAATGAGGGTGCGTGTTTGAGATATATGATAAAACGGAATCGCCAAATGTAGGGGCGTGTTGTAGATGTATATGATGAACCGGAATCAAGACAGAAGGAACGGTTTAAGATATATGATGAATCGGAATCGCCAAAAGAGGGGCGTGCATAGCAAAAATGATGAACCGGAATCGCCAAATGAGGGGGCGTGTTTCAGATGAATTGGAATCGCCCAAGGAGGGGGCGCGTTTAATCCGAATCGCCAAAGAAGGGGGGTGTGTAAGATCTGTGATGAACCGGAATACAACTTGCTGAGTGACCCGCCACCCTCCGGATGGCCTAGCAAGAATCGGGTTATTTTGTGCAAATTGCATAGAGCTTGCATGAGTCTGCATGAGCAGAGAGGCCTGCAAATATACATTCCGAAGAAGCTGCCACTTCAGACGGAGTAGAGCTTCTAAACTTTGACTCCAACCTAGTTATAGTTTGCTTGAAAGAAAGGAAAACGAAAAACATACCGGACAAGAACAAAACACTGAAATTAACTCCGGACCCCTCTTCAAGTGTTACGGCGTTACGGCTTGCCTGTGGTGAGCATGGCCGCCTCGCAGTTTGAAGTCGGATGCGGATGTCCACTGTCCAAGATTGGGCGCTGCCAAGGTCCTCCTGGAGGTTCGGGATTCTCAGGACCCAGCCTGCTGAGGTTCGGGCTTTGAAGCTGTTCTACAGAGCATTGATAAGCCTGTAAAGGATGACAAAAACAGTGTCGCGGAGATGCATGGGAAATCTGCAAGTTCTCGGCTTCGGCTTCGGCTCACAGCGCCCTCTCCCGGGGCCGACCTTCTCCCTGGGCTGCGTAGCGTTTTGGGCCCGCCTGCACCAGGCGCAGTGCCAGCTAAAGCCTTCACATTGATGCTTGGAAGAACGAGTCCCAGGATGATGCGCCGCGGCATTCGTAGCAGCCTGCGTGCCCTGCCTCGTCGTGACCGATGGCACATGTTGCAGGAGCGGAAGCGTTCACGTTTCGGCTCGGAGCAGTGCTAAGCCTGCGAAGGAGTACGCCGTCGGAGAGAGCAACCAGGAGGAGTTTCGCAAGCTGCGAGTGCGCGACGGCCAGGCCAGGCTCCGGATCCAGGATTTTTCTGCGCCAGCTTTGGTGTCTGCTACTCCAGGTCACGACCTTGGTGGAATCCACTTCCAGCGCTCCTGCAAAGGCCGCTGCCTTGAGCACTCAGTAGGAAGACTGTGCATTCACGGCTCCTTGTCGTGAGTCGACGCCTGTGGCACTGTAGCAGTAGCATCTGCGGAGACAGACGACGAGTCTCATGATGTCTCACGACTGATGTTCGTTCGAGACTTGCATGGGGAACTGTGAGTGAGCCCCAGTGCAATCTCCGAAGCATAAAGAAGTTCTTGTGAGCTCCCAGCGGCACCTGTCCCGACACGCATTGCAGCTGGTGTGCTGAGACCATCGACTGGGCTTCCTGGGATTCCCGCATCAGCAACAAAGAGGTGCCCGTGCCCTTTGGCTCTGCCGACACGTCTTGCTCCCGATTCGCTACAGGTCCTCGGCTGCCTCAAGAGCTTCCACGAGCAGCAGTCTGTTCTGCTGGAGACGGTCCTCAAAGAGGCACCCGCAAATTGCCGGATCGGTTCCTCACAATTTAGACACATGAAACGGGTGTCACGGTGCGGGCGGTGCCCTTCTTCTGTTGGGGGAAGTCTAACCATAATATGTCGGGTGCCGCTTGCTCTTCGTGCAATTTCTCCAAACCTTCTTGAGCTGGAGCTGTTGTAGGTGGGACATGTGCAACCCAAAAAGGGGTTGTTACTGATGCAGAAGTCTTGTCTGCAAGTTCAATGTCCTTTCCCTGTTCAGAAGCCGTGAGAACTGTGATATGCGTGTGGGTGACTGCCAGGGTGCGTGCGCGGAGGGACAGAGCCCAGCCAAAAAAACACATGCAGAATTCCTGTCCATTCTTTGGCACCCAAGTTTTTGCTACATACCATGGTTGTTTGGTTTTTGACCGTCTTGTGGAACACAATCTCAGGGAGCTTGGCCTGAGATGCAACGGAGGGAACCCTCAAAAGAGAGTCGGAAAGAGAAACATCGCCTCAACTTTGCGCGGTGCGATCTGAGCATAATATCTGAGCAGGATCACTCCGCATCGATTAAGAAGCAGACGGAAGGCTCGGAGTTTGGTTCCTTCGAGTGTTCGTTGACAGTTGCTTCCTCTTGGTCTCTTGTGAGGCTGGGAGCTTTTCGATGCAGCCGTGACGAGCTGTCAGAAGTCCGTGGAGAAGCGGGGGCCCCAGGAGCCGAAGAATCTGCCTCTTCGGCTGCGGTCACCCTCAGAGCGAGGTGTTGAAAAAAAAAAACCCCTGGTCGCCAGAGGTCTGAGCAGATCTTGCAGAACGGAGCCCGTGCGCTGTGGATTTCCTTCCAGTTTGCTCCTCAGTGCACACAAGGAGTCTCTCTCCTGAGTGTTCGGTTGGAGACATGGGCTTTTCCTCGAGGAATCCGCCAATTTCGATGCTTTCCCAGTCTGAGTGGCTGGATGCTGACCAGTACTGGCAGGCCTTAGCCGTGCAAGCAGCGAAGCAGGGCTCAAGAGTTGATGCGGCAGGCCTTCGTCGAGAAGCACCATTTCTACCACAACCACCTGCTAAGTGCCGTCGAAGATCCCGAGAGCAAGGACTACGATGCCAAGACGAAGGTACTGCTCAGCCCACCAGAGCATCCCAAGGCTTCCATGAGGAAGGCCCATGCATCGAAAGGCTGACCTCAAGAAGCGATGGGAAACCTTCGACGGTCGACAGCTAAGAGACTGTACCATTCCGTCTGATCCTTTCTCTTCTCATCGGAATGAACTGCGACTGGCATGCTGAGGCCGTGGAACGACGCGCCAGAACAACAAGCTGCTGTACCAGCGGCCATCTTTCGAGTGCCCCCCCTGAAACCTCCCGGAAGAAACAGCTGTGCCCCTTTCAATTCGGCCGGATGCGCTGGGAGCTTAGGTACTACGACGTCTTCCGGGGTCCGCTCATCGAGCACATGATTTTCTATCTCACAAAGACCGGGGGCGATGCCAGGAGAGTCGCGTGCCTGTGCCTGGAGTAAGGGAAGAGATGCCTCCTTGTGGCAGGACTTTCCCCGAAATGATGCCTACCAAGTGGTGCCCGCCTCGGTCGTTCTGAGATTGTGATACTCATATGGGCTGACAGCTGCCTATTCACTTCATCTGCATGCATCTGCACCTTGCAGTTGCCTACCCTGCCTACGTGCTTCAGCGAGATCTCAGGGCGTGAGAGGCTGCTTAGTGATCGGAAGGTATGCGGAAATCTATGACATCCGTTTCAAGCTCTACAATATCCTGCAACGCCGGAAGCGGCAGGTCCTGGCAGTCTGATGTAGACGTGCGGCCTGGAATGCAATGCTAGCCTTTGTGCCTTGTGCAGGTCCACGAGGCGAGCTGGTCTCGCGAAGCCTTCCATGATTTCCATCCGCACGACCTGGAGCATGATGGCGAGGCCTCTCCCGATCATCTTGTCAGTCGTGAAGCCTTTTATGCCTGTCGCATGCTTCTGCAAGGCCTACTACTCCAAGCTCATTGCCAAGGAGGCTGCAGTCTGAGATGGGGCGAAGCCTGTCATGGCTCATGGGTCAATGCATCCTGCGTCATGATCTGAGTCCGTGGCCACCGAGCTTTGTGCCGGCCGCCTCATGGGGAGACCCGGCCCATTCAGTCATGCCACCCATGCTTGTACAGCTAAAGGGCGACCTAGCACAATCGCCCAAGCGCAGGAACTTCATTCTTTTCAGTGATGCTTACGTGCCTGCTGGGAGCTCGGTGAAACCAGAACTCTGTGGTTCTGTCACTCCCTGCTTTTCTGAGGTGCAGTCGGGCACCGGTTTTTATAGAGCCATCCAGATGGATGGTGGGAAGGGTGCCCCAACGCAGAGTCGCTGACGGCTTCTTCGCACACCTGCTCTGCTACCTTGTTTCAATCTCCCTTGCTCAGCTTTGGCTCCAGAGCTGGACCAATGAGAGAAGTTCAAGCCCATGGAACAGGCACCAGTGAGGAATGTTGAAGACACAGAGACACAGAGAAGCCCAAAGAAACTTTGGCCATGGCACCTCCCTCGTCTGCGAGACCAGGGGAGGCTCCGTGGACGTCGAGGCAGGAAGCCCAGCCTGCACCGTGGCGTAGAAGCGTCGGAGTGGCAGGCACAAGCCCCGACACCTGGGCGAAGTGGTGGGAAACACCGACCAGGCCAGGCCAGGGGAGCGCTGAAAACCGAAGCCCTTTGAAGACGGGGAGTGCTTTTTGAGAGGTGCGGAAATTGGCAGAATGGTTGCGAGCAGGGCAGCTCAGGATCTTCAGGATGACTTGCAGCCTCAGCTTGCTGGCTCGTAAGGACTGGGACGATGTTGTCCTCCGCGGAAAGAAAAAGGAACTTCCACCCCAGGACATGCTGTGGTAGAGTTCGCTTCTCATTCGTGACCATTGCCGATGTGTTTCCAGTTCCCGATTATGCAGAAAACCCCAAAGAACCTCCCGGCCAGCACCGACACAAACGAACAATCAGCTCTTCATACAAGCAAAAGCACCGGCATTGGCCATACTCGTGGAGATACCAAGCCAGCATCCCCGCAGCCCGAGCTGTGATCGATGAAAGCTGAAGTGTTCTGTTTCAGAGGACCCGACGAAGAAGTTCCAACCGGCCGCGACTCAAGAAAGCGGTGCAATCTTGCGGCGTTCATTGGCACTGCAGTGTTGCCTTTGTCTGCTCTGCTCTACCTAGGCCCCAGAGAACCTGAATGCTCGAGCGGTCAGAAGCTCAGTTTCTGTACGGCCGTGATATCAAATGACCCTGGGCAAAGTCTCGCAGCACGTCTCAGGTGCTCGTAAGTGGACCTCCAGGGTGCAGCTGCCATGTGCGTGGCACCGGGCGGAAATTTTATGTTTCTGCGCTTCTGCCAGGATTGGAAAAACCACGACCTGCTGCCTTGTTGCCGCAGCCTTGGAAAACTAGCGAAGTCGAGCACTCTTCCGACAGTCTCGTTCTGACCGGAGGCGAGATGTTCGCGATACAGCCTCATGGAGTTCAATGCCTCTGACGCGCGGAGCAAGGCCTCGTCATTTTCGACCGGCAACACCGCTCGTGCCAGCATGCCTGAGCCGACAGTTTGAAAGGATTATGCTTACTTCTTGGGCTAAGCTGTGACCTGTTCTCGCCCTGGAACGTAGGTGAAACTCCTTGAACAATAATTGCCACCGGAGCACGGGTTCAAGAGTCTTCGAGTCTTCGATGCATGTTCTTGGGTGGCCGGCATAAGACCTTTCATCAGGCTGTGATCGACGGTTTGTCCAACTCACTGGTTGCTGCCTGAGTATGGCGAGCTGACGTGTTTCCGCCGGACAGCCGGATAGCCCAACCTACTGGTGCCGTTGCTATTGGTCAGCGAGCCTCCCTCCAAGCACGGGAGCCGTCGTCGAGGACAGGTCTGCCCCTGCCTCCACGCACCAAGGCAGGGAACCGCACTCTTCGCTTCGGCAATGCTGGGAGCAACCTGAACCGCTCTGCCGGGTGCCCTCTTGAAGCTGACGAGCCAGCTGAGATCCGGCAGCCGAGGTCATCATCATGGACGAGTGTGCCGGGCTTGGGCTTTGGAGACAGTCTTGACGGAAAGCTCCAGCTCTGAGGCGATGGCATGGCCGCTGGGGACAAGGGCGGTTGTCAGGCGCCGTGCACTTTCCTGCTGGGGCCCGTCTCCAAGACTCTGGAGCTGGCTGGGCTGGCCGCCTTCCTCACGCAGGCATTGATAAAGCTCATCCAGGCCACGAAGAATCCCGTGATTTGCATCTGCAACGTTTGGAGCCCAAGACAGTGGCGCGCTTTCCGAGCTTGAGCCATTGGGAGACTTGGAATGCTCTTCCAGGATCGAAGCGATGCCCAAGTACGTCAGTTGGCTACCCATTGTCCGGATCCAAACTCCACGCCAGCCTTCCTGCCCAATTTGGCTTGTCCTCAGATCTCCTGCCTCGCCCCATGGCTGAGGCTACGATCTTCGCTTCCGAAGGCTTAACAAGAATAGCTTTTGTGGCTTTCAGACGAGCGCTGTCTTGTGAGACTCACCACATATAGCCTTGTAGCTCATTGGAAGATCTCACAGGGTTGTTTGTTCGTGCTGGAAGGCCCGAGAACGTCGCGGTCGCCAAGCGCATCAAAAGCATCGTCCAGTCTGAGGGAAGGAAGGTGGAGATGGCCTGTCCCTGAGCTCAGCAGGTATACTTTCCGGTGCACGGTGTGCGGCCATAAGACGGAAAAAGGATGACAGATTGCACGTCTCGCAAGACATCAGGCGACCGTTGAAGCGATCGTGGAAGCTTGTGGCCAAGACATTCGACAGGCAGCTGCTTGTAAACTGCAAGGCTCCCAATATGCTGTCCAAGCTTGGTAGGTGATCAATCACCTGCAGTTCTTCGGCACAATCATGAACGGTGGAAGGACGGCACTGCCTCTGTGTGCATAAAGGAAAGGAGGAGGCGCTTAGCACGATCCTGCGCAGGGCCTGCCAGAAGGACTCCCAAGTCATGATGTCCACCTTCGAAGCGACCGGTACTCAGTTACTTCTTGTGCCTTGCATCGCTTAAATGATTCAGATTAAGCCGGGGGAAGCTGAAGGTGCTCGCGGCTCCTGTCCCCTCATCGGGAGCCTCTTCCATTGGAGCGACGGTCGCCTGTCTGGTGTGTGTTGACGTAACGCTGATTGTGGCAATGCTGTAGACGGGTTTGTGGTTCGCACTCGAGCTCAAGTGCAAGGATGGACATGTACTATGTCGACAGCGAATTTATGCCGATCATGGTGCAGGAACTTTCGGAAGAGCTGGATATTGGATAACAGCGGCTCTGAACTTGCCCTTACAAGTTCGGACTGCATTGCTGCATGATGCGTGTTCCCTGTGTTGAAGGAGAACTATCTGCGAGCTATGGACAAGAAGCCAGCCAAAATGGATCAGGTGATTGTTGGGTCGAGACAGTGTTCATGGGCCTTGTGCAAAGAATCGAAATTGCTTGGGTTCCAATCCTTTCAAGGCAGGTGTGGTATATCCCATGCGCCGGGGTTTCAGGCGAGCATGAACGTGTCGTCCATGTTGGTAGTAGGACCAGGGCTTGTAGCTTTTGGCTAACACGTCCTTAGCATAGAGTCATAGAGCTCGTTGCATCTGGAGGGCCTAGTCTTAGTCTTCCCTGGCGACTCCCACTTTTTCCGTTCTGTGCAGTTGGCCGTCTTGGAGCGAGCTGCACAGGCGTTCTTGCCTCAGCCGGCAGTGTTCGCTTCAGGCTAAGGGCAGCATCGGCAGCATCGGAGAATATGCCTTCCGACTTTGTCGTCATGTTGCAAGAGCAGTCCAGCTACTTAGCGAGAGCTTGGCTGGCGTGGCAAAGGTCCTGGCTGATAGCTACAGCCGACGGCTGGTCTCACAACTTTGAGGCCTTCAATCTTGTGGAGTCACGTTGATGGCACGGAACCAGCACCCTATGGGCATCCTAGGGCCCGAGGGCAGGGTAAGCCTCTGAAGCGTCCTGGACAGCTGCTCGCATCTGCTCGCAGTTGATGAACAGCGCGGCACTGGTGGGCACGGTGTACCCGTCTGCGCTGATGACCAGACCCGGCCTCAGAGTCGAAGGCTTCGAAGCTGCGACCGTCAGTGAAAGAAGCTCTTCTACAGCTTCTACATTCTATCTCACCCTTCAAGAGCCTTGGTGTCTTCACATCTCAGGCCCAGACCAAGCGTTTGCAAAGCCATCCTTCCCGGTTTTTTTGCAGCCTGGTGCCGAGAGTGTTCCGTTAGCCCCGGCTGCCAACATGTGAAGAGCTTTCTCATGAGAGGAAGCAGGGAACCATCAACAAGAACGATCGCATCTCGCAGGACGTGGATGGATTTGTGTTTGTGGCCGATGCATCGGGATCGAGGTTTGTCCTGTGAGGTACACATTGGAGAGTCAGTGAGTGTTACTACATTGACAAACATAGTTGCGGTTGGTGCAGAGGTACATGTAATAAGGTTTCAACAGTCTTACCGCCTTCATGGTTTTCAGCCGAAAACGTACTTGGCATTCAGGGAAGGGTTCAATGACGACTGCCAATGGCAACGGGCTCGAGCACAGCCGCCGCCGTGCAGGACCACTGAACAGCACCATATGAACAGAGCAGTAGCAACGCGGCAGTATCGAAGCCAGGCCAGCTCCAGATCTACTGGTCCTCGGTGTAGGGGAACAAAGAGAAAGCACGAGTTCCTGGTCTTGGAGCCAAGATGGCTCCGCAGCTTCTTTCCCTCGAGGTGCGACCGACCTGATCATGTTGTAGATGGGAGCTGACGGGAAGTCAAGACATGCCATCTAGGTTTGACAAGAAGCTTTGGTAGTTTCAGGCGTAAGTTTCCGGAGCAACATTGAAAGACCAACTCCAAGGGGACACGGCTTGACTGTTTCTGCGCAAGCAACAAACTCTATAAACTCCATGGGACGGCGTTTGTTTCCGAGAGAAGACGCGAAGTGAACGAAGTCTGTCTTGCCAGGTGAGTTTCGGAGTGAGAGACTAAGCCTCCACATCGGTTTCGGAGCGAGAAGCTGGACCGGGTTTGTGTCCGAGAGGAGAAACTAACAATCAGTTAAGTTTCGGAGCCAGAAACTGACTCCGTGGGACCGGGCTCGTTCTGTGGGGAAACCGGCCGACGACCAAGTCACAATCAATTTCATTGCTGCCGCCTGGCTCGCAATTCGATGCCGTGTGCTGTTCCGGCTTAGATGTTTAGTGACATTTCATTCTACTTGGACCGATGTTTCGCTATGTTCCAGATTCACAGCCCAAACATCGTGCAGAAGGCGAAGACGCTTGCAGCTTCCCCAATACGCGTGCAGTCTCTTCTAAGCTATCGGTTGTTGGATTGATGAGTTGCGGTCAATTCAACTTCACAATGAAACGACGACGTGCCCTCCTGGATCGCAAAGCCATGACATGCACATTCCAAGTATTCGTTTGTTAGAGTGGTATGTGTATGCGAGTTTCGATTTCCGCGATTTCATATCTCCCGCTTGCCCATAAGCGAAGACGTGTGCACCTTCTCGCATTGATTGAATATTCATTACTCAGAGTTTTCGTTCGTAGGCAAACAGACCTGTTCTATGCTTTCAAAGCTTTCGTCCTCGCAGTCTGCTAAAATGAACAAGCTTAGAAAGTTGTTTCGACGCCGAACAACAAGCTCCAGTGGTCTTCAGTTGTGTTTCCCAGGAGAAACAAACGTTCGCAGCAGGAGTTTGCTTGTTTCCCCCCTCAACCCTAAATTCAAAACCCTAAACTCCAAGCTGGAAGTAGACGTTCATTCTGCAGAAGCAATGATCGGAGACAACATGTCCTGGCCCTGAGCTCTTCTTGCAGGCCGCTCTGAAACGTTGGTTTCTGCGTTGTTTCCGTGAAAAAACAGACGCTTTTACCCCCGGAAGGTTTTGGTTGTTGTGACACTACGTAACACATTCGCCTCCAACCTTGCTCGGATAAGCTAAGCGTCGGTGCTCGGCTCCGAGCCTATGCGCTTCGGCCCGCCTGAAAGCTTCGACGTCAACACCTCTTCCAGGAGGCGCGTGCGCTGGGTTTGGGCAAGGCTCCTCCAAAGGGAGCGACCGTGCCCCACTAAGCTGTTCCCGGGAGAGATGTGAGCTGGTCTTGCAAGCCGCTCGCAAGCCTCGCAATTAAGGAGTTCGAGCGTGAAAAAGCAGCACTCAAAGAGTTTGGAGTTGACCTGGGAAAGGAGCCTGCTGCCTGTGGGCTCTCTTGTGATAAGCTTTGCGAAGCAGATGCCAGGATCACCTTGAGGGTTACAAGTACAAGTCGCCTCCTGAGACTCATATCGTATTTGTGCACCGAAGGACGCATGTTCGGCAGGATCGGCTGCTGGATCATGCTTGAGAAGATTCAACCTGTTGCTAAATCCACACCCTCATTCAAACGAAGATCTGACTCGCGAGGCCAGATCGAGTAGACAAGGATGCGAACTTAGCCTCACCGGCAGCAGTTTGCAGCGGAGTGCGCTCCGATTTCCTTGCAGTTCGCTTGCAGACCATCCCATCTCTTCCTGGCCAGGTGCAGAAGCCCTGGGATAGACCAATGCTGGACCAACTCGGCCCAGAATCAGCCACAGCCTCGCAGACGAGTCGACTACCTGCCTGAAGTGAGCCTTCTGTTCGGTTCTGAGCCAGGTCGCCAAGTGTGAAAGCGTTGAGACCTGGGACAATCCGGAGCTCTCCCGCTGTCGTGCTGGGTACCGATTCCGACCTTCTACAGCCTCGAAGCCTAGATGCCTCGTGATCTCTTGCAAGTTTTTCCTGGCCATGGACTTCGGAAGCGTTTCGCTTCTTGTATGGATTTCCACGAACCAGTTTTGCCCCTCAGGTTGGCCTGGCACATTGGGCCTCTGCTTTTGGATGTGTGGTTTCAGACTTGTAGAGGGGGCCTTGAGAGCGGTTGAGGCCTCGGGAGACATGGAACGGTCCACTTTCCAAGCAATTCAACACCGGGCGTCAATGACTGAACTCGGAGTGGCAAACCTTTAGAGTTTGCCACTTCGCATTTCTGTTCGGGTGATTCTCAAGCATTGGCTTCTCAGTTGACTTGCTTCGTGCATGATTAGTTCGGGGTCTGCTACCGCCCGTTAGGTCCCGTTAGGTTTCAGTTTCTGCGGCCCTCACTCGGTGTCAGAGTTTAGGGTCTGCCGCCTGCCAACCGGAATACCTATGAAGCATCGAGCCCTTGAGCCGTGATCCTGCTGCGGATTTTGATGCCCCTGTTTATCCGCACTTCCGCTCAAGAACTCCGAGCTGGCGCTCTGGCGCTCCCTCCTTGGCTATGTCGGAAGGAGTTCCTCATCGAGATCCGGGAAGGTATCGCCTACTGCACCTTGAACAGGCCGGATACGAACAACAGCGCGCTAAATTTTTGCAAGGCTAGTGTAGCTCTTGCTTGAAATTTTGGCATGTGTTTCGCGGAGGCCTGAAGCAAACAATGCTCGACCCTTATTCTGGTGCTTTCGCTTTGTGAAGCCCGCTCAGCAGAGACGAGGAGGTGTGCCGACTGTCCAACAAGGCCATGAATGATGGCATCGGTGGGGGCATCCACGATGCATGCCGAATCCTCGCGCAGCGGCCAGATGTGCGAATCGTCAAGGGCTCGGTGTCAGCTCGACTCTGACCCGAGCGGCTGTGCGACCAATGCAAATGCAGAAGAGTGGGCTGGAGGCAGTCTTCACGGGCAATGGTCGCATGTTCTGTGCCGGAGGCTGCCGAGCCGGAAGTGTGAGCACAGGGGCCGAATCCGCTGCCCCAAACCGCGTCAGGAGATCCCAAGTCCTTCCAGGCTGCGCAGGCGCAGGCCCGCGAGCTGTTTGCATCGGCACTTTTCTTCATTGGGGTCCCACGAATTTTGTTGCCTGGACTCTGGACACGAGGCAGGCGCGATCTCTGGTGGACCGGCAGCGCAGGCTCTGGAACTAGAAAGTGCTGATAAACGTCCAGCGAGACGAAGCCGCCAGCGCAGCAGCTTCCGCCTTGCAGGGTCCACCGCCGGGTCCAGCCATCGCCCTTGCCGGCAAAATGATCACTGAGGCTGGGAGCTGAGGAGTTGTTGAGCACTGCAGAGTCGACGTTACGAAGCAATGCCTCGAAGCTTGCAGGGGAACAAGCTGTCGGCACAAGGCTTTGCCCGCGATATGCCCTTCGGAAGCACCGGAGTTCAATCCTAACACCTGGCATCACACTGCTTCGCTTGGTAGCCCCGAGCGAGGTATGCCATGTCAACCTTGCCGCCTCCTCGACTTTGCCCGTGCTGGAGAGACCCGTGAGCAGTGCAAGACCTGCTCTTCCTAGCGGAAATCAAGGCCGCAGTTCACCATCTGCTGCATGAACGGTTCGGCCATGGGAGGCTGGGGGATCGTGCGTCAGGGGGCTGCCGGACAGAAGGGCCGCAGGATGTCACAGGTACACCGAGACGTAAATGCGGGTGCGGTGCAAGACTGCAGGTGGCTTTGGTCTCGTGTGCGCGTGTGACTATGCACCTCTGCAGCATTGATGAGGGCAAAATCTGATTGGTGGCTCTAAAGTTCGAGGCTTCAGCGAAGTTCGAGTCTTCAGGAGCTTCATTTTTGTGCAACCTCCAAAACTTCTCGATTGCGCCTATCGCCAAGCGGGTCAGGGGCTGTGTGGAGTTGGCCAAAGATCTTCGCCAAGAAAGTTCCGCCTCGCAACAGCCCTTCCACGGCAGGTTTGTTTCACGTATGCAAGATCTGCCGTGCTGTCGACAGCACCAGTCCAGGTGATTGCAACGAAGCAAGCGCATGCCACCTTGTCAGAGGCTGGCCCCGAGTGCATGTCAATAGGCACCAGAAAAACCCCAGTGTCGGGGCTTGCCGGAACTACCTTGAGCCTTGGGCCCCTAGAACGTGAAAGGCTTGGGAGTCAAGTAAAGGACCTGTTCTTCGGGGAGCAGAGAGTCGATCCACAGATGAGTGTCATTTCGTGCATTTCGGGGGGCTTTGCAGTCATGGGGGGCATGCCTGGGCCGTGGCTGTCGATCTCCAGCGCATTTCGCCAGTGCCCGGTTAGTAAGACGTGCAAACACCAGGGGCAGTTTGAGCGGCTTGTTTAGATCTCTCCCAGACAGCCAAGCCTAGAAAAGCGCGCTGAGTCTGTTAATTACCGATACGTACCATCCAGCCCCAACCATGGCGCCGGCACTGGCCCTGCTTGCGGCACACCGGGTGCTCGTGGAGAGGCACTCAGAGCAAGTTGTGGTGCCCTGGCTTGAAGCGAAGCCCCTTGCCCCTCTCCCTTGTGCACTGTGCTCCTCTGCGAGACCCCCTCCGATCTCTGGCTTTTGCTGGCAAGGTGGTGGTGCTTTCCCTCCTCTTGGAGTGGCTCTCCACTTGCGGCGTGCAACTTGGACAGTGCAGGCTTCAGGCCGAAGTAATGCTTGTTTTCACACTTCTTCAGAATCTGCAATAAGTCTTCAGATCCTCTGACCCTCATGCTGGAAAGCCGCTCGACAAGTGACAGAATCTCTCAGATTCCTTCGTGTGACCTTCCCAGGATATTTCTCGCGCAATGGACGTCAGACATCTTTCTCATGCCTGCCACTCTCGTGATGATCGGCATGGCGGTGAGGCGTTCCGGAGATTGGCAGAACGTGTTGCGCCGCCCGTTCCTTGGGTTTTTACTTAATTAGTTGTTTTTTCTTAGAGTGTCGGCTAAGCAATTCCTTCTCGCTGTCGCTGTTGCAGCTGTCTAGCTCAACTGGCAGAGCCTTTTTTCCTGTCATTCTGCATGATGTTTTACATCAGTCTTTGCCATGTGGGTTTGAAGTCGAGGATTTACATTATACTTCCAGAGCGGCATTCTGCTTTTGGCATTGCGAACAATCAGTTGATGGCGCGGCAGTTTTACATTGCGGCAGCCTGTATACGCGTGGGCAGCATATTGTTGTGGATCTTATTGATTTCGGCAGGCGGCTTGCCAGACACGAGCGACATGTGCTTGGTTCCATATTTCAAATTTGTAGATGAGGGGTGTGGTAGACTGGCTTGGTGGCTGCAGCCGGGGTGTGGCACGTCCTTCTCGTTGGAGAAGTACGAGGAGTGCCTGTCGCAAGCCTCGTGGATCCAGCATGGCGTGTGTAACTTGCTGGCTGCCCAATGCAGGAACCAGGACAGCTATGGAAATAAGATTCCCGTTAGTGTAATGTTCAACACGACCATGAACCTCACTTCGCTTTGCTGCCCTGGCCTCTGGCTGCTGCTCACAGCGTGGCGGCACTTGACACCCGTCCAAAAAAGCCTTAGACTGAAAGGGACCTAGGGACCTAGACGTTCTTCCTTCTTGCTGCCACGCACCCTGTGCCATCCCAGGAATCGGCGGGAGAATCCGTGGTCTGTGCCAGCCGCCCCGGATTTGCATGCTACCATCGAGGACGAGGAACACCGTTTGCGAGAGCAGTTCCAGGAGTTCAACGTCGCTGTAGCCGAGGCGCGAAGGGCCAAAGGTGATGAGTTGTGATCTAGCGGTGTGGATTCCATTTCACAGGTGACTTGGGACTCGTGGATGTATCGATACTTGCACCTGGACTTCGTTGTGTATGCTGCGGACATGGTCACTGACACCTTGTGCTTCCTGTTGTATGCCTGCGAGTACAACTGGTTCTTTGCCATGCTCCAGCTCCTTATTTTGGGCATCTCGGTCATGAAACAGCTGCAGAAAATGGCGCAGCAGGGAGAGCAGGGACAGCAGGCACAGAACTTGCTGGAGGCATGTCTGACATCCCGGCGCCAGGGCTTCTTCACGGAGGACTATCTTGGCATAGTGCAGACACAGAGGCTTGTGCAATGTCCTTGGTCTTTCTTTCTACAGTTCTACAGCTGTGCATTCGTCAGAAGTGGATGGTATCCGGTGTTGCTCTTGTCGTCTTCCATGTTCTCCAGCCTCTATGGAGTCGTGCATTCTAGCTACGTGCTATTCCACTTGGACATTCCGACCGCGATCGTGGACACCAAGTTGGAACTTTGGGAGTTTTCGACTTGAAGCCCTCGTCTCGTGCATTGCAGGCCCTTCGGATTGCAAGAAATTCAGGCCCAAGGGCGATGTGTCACCCACAAGCTGGAGGAGCCCCGCCCCCCTGTCCCCACTAGAAGTCATAGACGTCCGGATGCGAAGTGTGGCTTAGAAGCACCCCGAAGATCTCCTCTATGCTGGTTTCCCCCGGATATCCGAAAGAGGGTCCGGTCACCAATCCGACTTCCGCTCTGGAGGTCAAACAAGGCGACCCCTTGCTATGTTCATGCTACGACCCTGTCATGATAGGCTTGAGAGGTGCTTGTTTCTGGGTCTTTCAATGGGCATGAGCGCTGGTCAGCAGGTCAAGCTGGGAGTGATTCCGGCCGTCATCTCACCTCACGTCTCCAGGACTGTGCATCTTGATGTTCGGTTTTTGGTGCAAATCCGGTACTATCCCAGGTGTATCCGAACATGGGGCTCGTCTGAGCGACATAGACCCAAGCCGAAGTTTGACCCCTTTGTCCTGGAAGAACTTGTGCCGCAAGATAGAAAGCTAAACGATCGGGGCAGTCCATATGCAGGACGATCGGCACAGCCAATTGCAAACGATTGTTCTGCACCGCAGAGAATGCCAACATGCAGACTGCCGTGGAGATAGGCTCGCAGTGCCACAAGGACTGCAAACAGGCCTGTAAAGGATCATTGCGCAGGTTTGGTTCACAAGATTGTGGATCACCCCCGTGAGTTTCCTGCGGCCGCATGCTTAGACCGCGGAGGCGAATGCTGCAAGCTTCAAGCTGGAAACGTGTAGCCCGAGGCCATCAAAGAGATGGCAGCCAAGATCCAGCTGTTGGCACCAGGCCGTGGTGAGGGGAGCGGAGAGCTTTCTCTGACACTCCGCCGTGCTTCAGGTGCAGTGGGGGCCACAAAGCAAGTTCTCCTGAACTGTTTGAACCAGTCGATCACCACGAATCTCATCGACTACACCGCCAAGGACTCTCCGAATATCATATGACTTGAGGTACAAACAGACTCCTTGAAGCTCTTGGCACACGGTTACCGTCGGAAACCTTTGGCAGGAGTATTTGCGTGTCCGGCGAGGAAAGGAGTGCGAGGCCGGCGGGGTGCAAACGCAGGGAAAGGTTGAGATCGCATGAGCTTGCCAACCAGGTAGCATAAGGAGAGCTTGTGGAACCTATTCTGCACCCCCCCACCGCATGATGCACATCTGACGACCTAAAATTTAGTGCTGTGCTTTCACCTCATAGTTCCCCAGCTAAAATCACGTTTGCCTCTAGACCAAAGGCTGCTGTTTGGGGACCTGATATGAGCATTACCCAGGAGGGCATGGAAGCCCTGCGGAACAAGCAGAAGCCAAAGTGGGTACAGAAGCCCATCGATGCCGCAGCCCTGCACGTCCCGAAGCATTCGTAGGGAGCCCGGGACCACCAGATGCTTCCTGAGGTCAAGGAGAAAGACGAAGCCTAAGGATGAGCTGAGCGCTTGCGCGCTTATACCGCGAATTCGCATGGTAGGGGTCAAAGTGCTGAGCCTTAGCTTGGACTGAGCGTCGCCGACCCAAGGCGATGTGACGGTAGTGCTGTGACGACTGTATCCTGCAAAGTCTTCGCCCCCGGATAAGCGCATCCTCTTCCGAAGCCCACTCCTCGAGAATGCATCGCTGAAAAAGGCCATGGTTGGTTTCCTCCACGTGGCTAATGTAGCCTGAAGCACCGGAGCCTGTCGCGAGCCTAGCTGTCTGAAGTGGCAGGATCTGAGCTCCCGAATCCGCCGGCGCTCGACCTGTGGAAGCCCGGAAGGGGAAGGGAAGGGTCCACCATTGTGATCAAGTTTTGCTAGGACATGTAGTGACCTTCCGATTCAGTGATTTGCAATGCTCGCAGGTCGAGAGTTTATCACGTCGAGCTACCACGATGTTTTTCACCGGCGCCTCATGCAGATGTTGATGCAGGGGTCCTCGAAAGAGTGCGCAGAGGCGTGGTATGGCGTGGTTGTTTGGCATGATCCTACATCAGCTCGCAAGCCGAAGCTTGTGTGTTGTCGCAGGCGTTGCATGCTCACGGCCTGACGCGGGAGTTCTTCACGGATCAGGTGCCTGTGGCAGAGCTGTTTTGAATGCTTGCGCTTGTCCGAAGCCCAGAATGCGAGGCTCCGGCATTCCGTCAACCACTGCAGCTTGAGGACACCTACAGGAAGGTGGGACCATGGCATGTGACCTGCAGACTGCAGCTTTTCTTGACAGCGTTTGGGCAGGTCGATGTAACCGTGCGAACGCGGCTGCTGCAGGCGAGACCCTAGCCCGGCCGGCGCACTCGATGCATCGCGTTGGCAGGATGTGCAGAACCTGGCGGTGTCTTCGATTGCTGCTTCAAAGCGCAAGAAGAAGCCAGAGGAGGACACTCTCTGCTAGATTAGATTCCGCTTCAGAGGCTGTCCGGAAGCACAAAGCGTGGGTGCGTAAGCCGCTCAGCTGCAGGACGGATCGGCTCGGAGGCGGGGCCTGAGCGATGGAAGATCGGGTCGGACTTTCCGCTTGCATCACGTACATTGCCTAGGCGAAAAAGCGGTGGTGGACAGACCTCCGAGAAGCCGGAGGTCTACACAGGGTTTACACCGAACAGCTCCAATGAAGAACATGTATCACGTCTGAAAGGAACAGGATGTTGAAATGGAGGATGCTGAGGACTGTCGTGGCAGTTGTCGGATGGCTTGCAGTTGCTATCAGGCTGCTCTCACTGCAGTGCACACTGCCGTTCAAGCAGGCTGCAGACGATGGGGACATCCCCGGCCTTGTGGCGCCCTAAGGGATCTCGGGCTTTTGTTTTTTTGTGTTCGGCGGGCCCCTTGATGCCGTGGAGGTGAAGCGCAAGCCGGGCTCCAAGGCTGCCCCGAAGAAGGCCCTAGCTGCCCTCGCTCCGTGATGGCTGTGGGACCTTGGCGTCCCGCGCAACACTGACGTGACCTCCCGTTGTTGAGTCTTACCCTGTTCCACCTTAACCTGCACGATCGGCTGCAGAGCTCACGAGAGTGCAGACACGCATCCAGCATGCAGGCTTTTGCCGTATTCCGTATGCCCCTTCTGTATTTTCGTCTGTGTGTCAGTTTGCTTGGGAAGATCGAATCTTTTGTCCAAGACCCCCCCACTTCCATGGAGCCAAATGGAGCCTAATTCCTGTGAGATGTCGACAGGCTCTGAAGGACAAGGAGAAGGACCGTATGTGCATAGACAATCTAATGCCTTTCGGGTCATGTCGCTCCATGTGAGGATCTCAGCAAATGCTCTCTGAATGGCTGGCGCTCATCAGTGAAGGATTGCGGCATGTGCAGCAGGGCGATGAATCAGTGCCCAATCGAAAGCCGACATGATGGGGTGATACGGTGAGATAGATAGTTTGGATCTTGACAGAATGAGAGAGGATATGCCTCAACCACCTAGAAGAAAACAGGATGTCGAGTGTCAGGCTATGTCAGGGTGTTGCAAGAAGATGTCAGTTACAAAGCCTGCATGAACTTGGCGTTCCTTGCAACTGACAGGAGAAGGCAATGCAGACCTCTTCGCAGGCAGCAGCCTCGTGTTGCTACTTCGGTGCTTGCGGAGCTTCGTTGATGACATCCCAAGCAGGTCACGCCGTCTCAGGCAGATGCTAAGCCTCTGCTGGTCATGAAGTGCGCCACTCCATTTAGGCCAAGGCGTAGGCTCCATTGGCTCAATTGCAGGTCCGTGGGTGATGTTACTGGGAGGTACATCGAGGGTCACACCTGCTCTGTGCGGCGGAAGGCGGCGTCATGACTTCGACCTTGGTGGTTTTCCATCAGTGCTCGATCTGCAGATCCGAATGCGCGACATCCTGGGGGCGTGGAACATGTTCTGACGGTGTTGCCGTGTGACGGAGGATTTCAATCGCCCGTTCCGATTCCTAGGGCTGTCCCACCAACGAATATGTGGTGGCAAAGCTTGTCAGTTTAGGTGTTTCACCACCTGCCACAGGTTGGAAGTATTGTACAGGTTGGGGGCAGCAGAGCTGTGCAGTCAGCGTAGTCTCCGCACGGGGGTCAGGGGACTACTGGTCAGCCTGGAGTGCTGATGGCATTTCGAAATGCCATCAGATGCACCGACCGCCAAGACTGTGTTACTCTGCAGAGAAGACTGTGGAAGCTGAGAGGGATGCAGAGCTTCCGAGATGCGGGGAGAAGCGTTCCAGGTACTTTTTTCAGCCTCGGCTCCGACGTGCACTGCCTTTTCTACAAGCCTGCCGGGGTGGAGCTCAGCACGCCGGACCCCGTGGAATGCTTCCAGGTAGGCAATGGGCCCTGGAGGGGCACATAAAGGCACTGGGCGGTCTCCGGCAAGACACGTGACAGGCCCTGGCAGACCATGCTGCGATGACAGGACGGAAGTTCGAGGCTGGCATCAAACCGCCTTTGTGACAGAAACGAGCAAAGCTTGGAGACGTAGGTCGAAGGCGTGAGCGATTCGAATCATTTCGTTCAGAAATGTTGCAAAGATGCAGGCAGAGACTAGTCCGGCTCGGGGGAACGGGCTGGTGAATACGGGTGGTTTGGGGGTTGAGTGGACTGGAGCCTCCATCGTGAACTACATCCTCGGCATGTGGCTTCGGAACGAGGCGGGCTGCTCCGCATGCTTATGCTTTGCAGATGCATTTTCCAGGTGCCCATGCTGCGATGTTGTCTCGGAACCTTTAATTGGACCGTATGTCGTGCCACTTGACGGCTGGACCTGCAGCCGTATGCTCAAGTCTTTCATATACTGGACCGATATGGACCGTGCAAAGCATTGAAAGAGCTTGTGTGCAATGAGCAACCTCAGCGAGCCGTGGCGCTGTCTTTATGATGCCTGTGCCTGCCTGGCAAATGTGTTTACCTGCTGCTGCGAATGTGTCGACTGCACTTTGGTACTCTGCCCTTGCCTGTATAGCTGCGACTATCGTGGACTGGAGCCAATCGCGAACGGTCGCCGTCATCCAGGACCTGATGTTACTCCGACGAGGAGGGCCAACCAAAAGAAGCAGTAACTCTCGACACGCTGAGATGGGGGAGATGGGTAGTCTGTAATCTGGCGATCGCAAGATCGAGGCGCATGCGAAGCATGGTCGTCGAAAACAAGAGCAAGAGTCTGCACAGCTAGCTGCTAGTTCCTGCTGAAGCTTGATGACTTGCTTTGCTTCTCGTGTGTTTCTGTTCAGGTGAAGCATCTTCAGCTTGGAGGATGCCGTGGACACGAGCTCCTTCGCAGACGAGCTCCTTCCAGTACTTTTGTTTCGCTGATCCGGCAACTGGCCCCTCCTCCACCACCTCTGCGCCTCCCCTCCTCATTTCTTCGCCCGCCCTCGCCTTCGCCGTGTCTTCTGGGGAGGCCGGCTACGCCGCGGCCTTCGAGTCCTTCACCGACGTCCTGGCCTCGCGCAAGGAGGGCCTTGGAGGTCGGGGAATTTGGGCGTACAGACGGAACAGTTTTTTGAGACAGTCCTGTTTCATCTGCTTGGCGATCAAGCTTTGCAAGGCAACTGGTTCACGGCGCCAGGCTGGCTCCTGATTCCGCTTCTACTCATATAAGGCTATGAATAGTACGGATATCCTGCTTCTGACTTCAGTGCTTGCACATGGCGCCTAGCCTGCGTCTCTTGTGACCCGTGCTGGGCCCGCTTCGAGTCGACCTCTTTGAACCGCTGGCAGGCGAATCATCGAAGGATGCATTCATGCGCAGGCCGGGGGAGACGATGCTAGGAAGTAGAACACAGAGCCGCCAGGTGCAACCAAGACTTTTGTGAATTCCACAATGTTACCACTCGACTGTGAGTGCGCGCAGAGCTTCCTTGGAAGTCACAGGGTCCGAGCCAAGCTTCGAGGCTGAAGCAACTCGACAACTCGACCTCGAGTGCTTTGAGTGCACTCTGAGCCCCTCTCTTCAGATCTGTTTTTGTTGGAGGGTCTCTTTGGCGCAAGCAGGCTGAAGAAGTCGGATCCGGCTTACGACATCTATGCGGCCAGTGCCCGAGGTGGCGAGCGACGAGGGACGACCGGGACGTCTCGCTGCTTAGGCCTATGCAGAGGAGCACGAGGAGCGCTGGAAAGCAGCGAAGGCCAGTGCCACGTACTTTTTTTTTATCGTGGCAACCCATGATCTTGTTGGAAGGCGCTGTCCATGGACGAAGCCATTGCCCAGATGCCTGAGATCGAGCGCAAGTGCGGCTGCTGAAGTTTGGGCCATGTCTAGCTTTGCCATCGAGGTTCTTGGTGACAGACATTAGAAGCCAGGTACCAGATTGAGTGCGAAGAGTACGGCAGTGTCCTCTTTGGCGCGGCGCTGAGAATCCCGCAGTGCAGTCTGCTGAGAAGCCTCACCAAGCACGTGGCTTCTGGCTTCCATGTCGTACTTACGAAAGGCTCATGTCCTCGAGGCTTTATTGCTACGGCTTGGCAGCGACTTTGCCCAGGTGTAAATGATGAAATGGCTGCGGCAGGCAAGTTGGAGCAGGCCATGCAGTGTGTTGAGCTGCCGTCTGCGAGCTTTTTGCCGGGATCCTGCCTTTTTGCGTATCTGCGTGGAAGAGCAGGAGCAGCTGGCGAAGCTGGGAGATGTGGGTGAGCTGGAGGTCGGGGCCTGTGTCTGGCACGACTCGAAGCAGAACTTCTGCTCGGCACAGGGGAAGCTAAGCAGCGGCGAGATCGTCGCGATTAGTCCGTCCGGCAGCTTGATGGAGGTCACGGCCCCGAAACCCGAAAGTGTTCTGCTTGTCCGTGCTCTCCGTCAATGCGGAATGCAGCTCTTTGTGGAGCCTGAGGTCGGTGAAGTGAGCAAGGCTCTCGACGAAATCGATTCGATTAGGGACAAGGCCGGCTTCTTACCTGGTCTCGGTGATCGTCAATTTTCGCCATCACCATGTTGCTTTTTGATCGCTCCACCTTTTACTGCTGGCGGGACACGTTCGGCCATGCCCGTGCGTCTCGTGCTGTTCGGACTGTGCGATGGATATGATTGAATCTGGTTCTCCGGGCAGACTGTGGACATGGTCATGGCGACAAAGCTGCCAGCCTTGGAGAAGAGGAAGTGAGGCGCTGGCAGTCTCCTTTGCCGAGTGCTCAGCCCGTTCCTGCACGCACCAGGCATGGCGGCCGGAGAATGAGGCATCCGAGATCCCCCCTGAAAATCCACTTGGCGGGAAATCTGCCGGTCGTCTTGTGCAGGCTCGCTGCAGAGATGACGCTGAAGCAATCGAGGCAGGGAGCCGGAGCGGACGGAGCGATAGACTCATACGGGCTCCCAAGCTTCCAAGCCATCAGGGGCAAACCTGCTCTGTCTCTGACCGAGCCGGCTATGCTTTTGGCCCAGCCCTCGGGCTCGGATGCATGTCAGTCCATGCCGGCACAGCACAGTCTTAACTACGAGGTTTGGAGCTTTGTGGACTCGCATGACTCGAGCGGGCGTGCAGCAAAAAAGAACACGGATTCGAGCGTGCGGGAGGGGTTGCAAACAAAAGGTAGTTGGTTTCAGCTTATGGCTCGAAGTTTCGGGACCCACTCGAAGCAGCTGCTGCCGATCCAATCCTGCTACACGGGAACGAAAGCTGACCAAGACATTGATAGCTGCGTGCAGACCAGACCAGCCTGCGCTTGTCGGCATGTTGTGCCAGCTACGCACCTTCCCGCGGCTGCTGCGGACCCTCCGGCCCGAGCTGCGGTGGGTGCGGCGCACAGAGAGCCGTGGGCGACATCGAGTCCCTGACGAGCTCTCCAAAGAAGGGGTCACGCTCGGTTTGCGCCAAGCCCAAGGCTGCAAGCCGCCGAGCGCCAGAGGCACGAGAGAAGCAGCGCCCGCCTGGCTCCACCCGGAGGTCCTCCGCCAAACAATTTCCCGACAGGAAGCAGCAATCAGGCATTATCAGGCATTACACAACAGCAGACAACGGAAGACAACATGAAGCGTTCAAGATGCTCACGCCTACTTGTAAAGCAAGCTGTTCTTGCTTGCTGAGCGTCCGCATTTATTGGCGCCTGTGTTAAGATCCTCCAAAGTCGTGCAGAACTTGATGGCTTGCTGCAGGTGGAACGGTGTTCGTCTTCATGCAATAGCATGGTCATCAGAACTAAACGTTCATCTTATTAAATATGCGCAGCAGACTCGGATCCTCTTGCCAAGATGTCCATCAGGACGCGGCCACATCCGCCGCCCTACGAGCCTCTTGCATTGAGGCTGGAATCCCTCGTCCCAGATTCTGGTGCATAATGGTGATGTTGCATCGATGCTGCACAAGGCACTGTTGTGGTCCATAGGCGAAAGGATGCCTTTCAACTGGTTTTGCCTTAAGTTCCGTGCAGCACGCCGCACGAGGCCAAAGTAAGGTTGAGAACTTGAAACACGGCAAGCATGGCCGAAAACAAGAACGAATCGAAGCGCCCAAGCCATACGAGGCTGGCCGCGCTGGATGCCAGGGCGGCTGATGATCCAGGCGTACGGCATGGTGTCCGAGCATGCTGTAACAATGCAGCATGCGCGCGATGACAGTGTTCGTGCCTCACGTGGAGCCCCGCTACTAGGTGTTGCCTCACGCGTACTGGAGGGCGAGCCAGGACTTGCCGAGGCCACACTCGGTTTCAAGACAAGATAAGACTGATAAGACAAGCCGCGCCACAGCAGGTCTCGTAGAAGCAGAAGGGTACTCGTCCATCTCGTCCCGATACTTCCAAAAGCTCTAGGAGGACTTGGACTTCATAACGGTGGACCTCCCAGCGAGGGAGGACAGGCCAGACGAGGCCGCTTGAATGCCGAAAGTTGACGGCTCTCCGGGTTCAAAACGGCTCCGGGCAGGTCAGCGCAGATGCGGCACTGGTCCAAGCGAAGATCGCTGGGGCCAGGAGACTCGAGAGAGGAGAATCTCACGTTAGAAAGGGGGGCCTTGCCAGGAGTATTGGACATGTGCTGGCAGCTTTCCTGAAGACCTACTTTGGGCCGGTACAATCTGGCAGAATTGACAAATGTAGTAGCTGGGCGTTCAAGCATTCCTGCCTCGTTGAACTGTTCCCTTCCTCCATGACCTGAGGAGGTTGTAAGCCACCCAGATGCATTTAGCCACCATGGAGCATGCTGCCTGTCCCTGTTTTGCTTCCTTGGTGAAGCTGTCGGCACACATGAAGGATCGAAGCAGAAGCCAGTTTTTACAACTGAAGACTGAAGACTTCTTTGATTTTCTTGTCGAGGCGACAACCTCGACAGCCTCGACTCACTTCACGCCGCCACCGCAACTAAGCCCATATTCAATACGATCTGTGAAGCCGTGGGCGGAACAATAGGAACAGATCAAGCAGTAATGCAAAAGTCAGGATACCAAGACCCAAACCACCTGATAGAGGCCTTGCACCGCCTCGCGAGACTCGGCGCCCGCCGCGCTGGATCTGCCGAGGCTAAGGGCGTTGACAGTTGTGTTGCTTGACATGCTTGAGCCAGGCAGGGCGAAACTCAAATGCGGGGTGGGCTCGGCAACCCGGGGCAAGGCCTTCGTCTCGGACCCTGTGCGCGCCGCGCTGGTGAAGCGGCTTGCACAGCCGGAGGCCGGGTGCATCGTACCGGGCGCATCACATGCACAAGGAGTGTTTCTGAGCTACAAGAAGACTTGAAATCTCGGTCTCTCTTTGCAAGTGGAGAGTAGTCGACATTCAGCAGGCACTGGAAGTGCTCTCAGCGCAGGCCCGTGTTTGCCTGTGCCTGGGCTGAAAGAGGACAGGGCAAAGACAACACAGTCCCGCACTCTACCGGCGTTTTGGTACCCTGAGGCTTTGGGCTCTGGCGCGGCTGGTCTTGGCACCTGCCTGGCTGCCTAAGCTGCTGGGCCTAGGTGCGGATGCGGCGGTGGGTTTTTCTGGCCCGGGCCTCAAAGGAAGCGAGGCGTGTTTTTCTTCGCTCCTCTGTCTGGGGTCCAGCTGTGAGATGATCGAGGTCATCAGTTGGCGACAGCCTTGCACAGCCTCGCAAAGCTCGAGGCGAGACTCGGAACGAGGTTGGAGGATGACACAATGGTGCAAGCAGATTTGGGTAACAGGCGGCGGGCTTGGTGCAGCTCCAAAGTGAGGAGCTCCAACAGCTAAGCTGACGGAGCTGAGAGTCCCGACGCCTAAGCTGGCAGGAGCCCCAGCGGCTGCTGGAGGCAGGCGTTGCTATTCTGGGGGCTTCAGGGTCGGTTGGTGAATGGAATCGCGATTGGCTGAAAGACAGCTGCTTGAAGGTTTCTTCCACCATTGCGATGACTGCTCAGATGTTTTTTGTCCAGAGTCTCCTTTGAGAGGCCAGGTTTAGCTAGAGTTGGATGGATATGTCGAACGAAACACCTCGATATATCTGTGGCCATGCGGGCGAAATCTTCGATGACTGTGACGGCGTAAACTATCTTGCCATCTTCTTTCGCTTTGGGGGCCATCGCAACATCGTCGGTTCCGTTTCCTTCGCGAAGGGACGGTGGGATGCTCTGGTCAACCGGTGGCAGCCTGAATGGACTACGATGCTTTCCATCACGCAGCAAGGAACTTTCTCGATACACCTGTGTCCGGGATTTCAGTGAGTTTGGCACGTCTGCATGCCATCTTAGTTCAAGCGTGAACCAAACAGGCAGCCAGTGGACATTGCCCGCCCACCCACGCACGGAATTGCGACTCACTGCGGGTTGTGGAAGGACTGACCCTCTTCTCAGCCCCCTCCGGGAAGGATACATATAGTGACATGATACACGTGTTGAGTTGCGTGTCCTATGTGACCCATACCTCGAGGTGGGCTTACCACAGCACGATTCTAGAGCCGGACAAGGTTGTCAAAACAGTGTAGTGGAACGTGGTAAACAAGAGAGTGCGGGAAGCGAGCCAACAGGAATCCATGCACATTCTCTGCGAATCTATGTAGAGTAGAATGAGTTGTAAGGTTTGACGAGCGTGTGTTGTCACCAGAGTTTGTTTAGATTTGGATTCGCAAGCAGCGTTACAAAATGAGAGAGTTTGTACAGGCTCTCCACTCGGAGCTGCGGCGGCGGCAGAAGGCTCCCGGGGTGCAAGATGAGTCTGGATTGTTTCTCAGTCTGAGGATTCTGGTGACACTGCGGAACTATTGACAATATGTAGAGTGGTTTTGGTCAATGCATTTACCTGCCAGGAGGGAAGGACAGACCAAGAGTCGTGAGACCATAGGATCATGTCGGCACGCATGGGCTATCTCTGCACGCGTGCTGCCGTGCGCGTCTGCGGTTGCCCGCCAGCAGTGCTTGCAGAGGCACTGGGCCCTGGCGCCACATCAGCCTCTTGGTGCAGAAGCATGCAAGCCAGCAGCAAATTTGCGGAATCACTAGATCCAAGGCGATGGACACCATACTCATCGCAGACGGTCTGGCAAAGCTTCAGATTCGCGATGACGCAGTTTTCACATCACTGGTGACTGGGCTTGGCAACTCAATTAGTGAGTGTTGATTAATTCGATTGTCAGTCTCCGAACTACAGGAAGAGGCAGGAAACGCACGAGATGCAGCCTCAAGCTGCCGTGCACCGGTATGCCCCTTCTGAGGCCACTGCTCTGCGAGCGCACATTACTGCGGGTGAGCTTGGTGTGAGGGAAGTCCGTTCGGTGCTCAGCCGGAAGCTGCACCTTCGAGCTGCAAGAGTCCAACTGCAGCATACCGCGTCCAGTGAGCTGTTGTGCCCAACTTGCCTCAGTATCACTACCTATCCTGAAGTTGTAGCTTGGCTTCTTCTTTCGCTTTGCCGGATGCGCACAGCTGCATCCTGCTTGGTCCGCTCTCGGCCGTATATACTTGTACAGGGTTTAGCGGCTCAGGAGTTGTTTCTGCTACTTCCGGAAGCGTTGTGGTAGATTCCTTACCTGGAAGAACAGCACCCTCAAATCGTCAAGGTCATGCGGCATCCGCATTCTCCCTGCTGGGCTTCGTGGATGCCAAATTAGCCGGGGCACTGATGAACTGGCTCTCACCTCGCCTGGAAAGCTGTGGAGGCACAATGTGCTGTTGCGGACAGCTGTGCGCTGCCACCACTGATCACTGCAGCCACGACCTGCCCCATAAATGCCCTCGATGCTGCAGGCGATGACCTATCGGCGCTCGCCTACTCTCTTTCTCGTGCCGAGGTGGCCAAAAGTGCCCACAGGAGCTTGCATTACACACCGTCCTTTCCACTAGGGTTTGAGAAGGTGCAGGTGTATGAACATGCAGGATGGGCTTCGAGTATAAGTGAGTGTGTCCAGCGTCTCGAAAAGGAAAAGCTCACAACGGCTGCCCTCGCTTCCATCATCATGCATCGGCTTTGCAGGAGCTTCTTCCGAGCCTTGAGAGGCGAAGTGCCGCGGCGCCTGGCGACCGGGGAGCTAAGCGCCAAGGCGAGGACGAGCGGCCGCTGGCGGCACAGTGCTTCCGACTAACCGCTCATGTATCCGGGTGCCGTCCAGGAATCCGCGAGCCTCCTTGTCAGCTTCTCGCAGGCTGCTGTCGCAGCATTGTCACAGTCGCACGCGGATTTCGCGATTTCGCGAAACAGGCTGGTCTGCTCGAGCCGGAGGATCGGGAAGCACGGCAGCTTGTGAAGCAGCTGTCAGCAGCAGTTGCCTCCTGGCGTAAGCATTGTCCGCAGAGCACAACGACATGGCACTCGTAGCCTTAACACCGTCTTCCAAACGAAGCTCCGTCACGTCTCAGGCGAGATCACCCAGCGCCTTGAACGGCCAGTGGCTCGCACTTGCGGTTCCCTGCCTCAGCCCCTTCGCGGCCGACTGCAGGCCGTCATAGATTTGAGGGCTCGGACGGACTGGACACGGAGCATGCGGTACCCGTTCAGAGATTCAGAGCTTCGGGGCAGGGAGCTGCTTGTCCTCCTCGCAGCTTCGGGCTCAGAATCTCAGAAAGCCGAAAGGCCACAGGCGGAGCGAATCGGTTACACTCTCCGAGGACCGGGCGACGCAGCTGGCGCCGATGCTGTCGCCGAGGCAGCTGGCGCGGCTGGCTGTCGGCTTCGGCGAGGGAAAGGCCAGGTGCGGCCTGGCATCAGCTGGCACAGCATGTCACATCGGGAGGTGCGGGGGAATGCGCTCTGGCAGTCCTTGACGAAAGAAGCCCCTCAGATGCACACTGGGTAATAGTGCAATGTTGCAACGATGTTATCGCCGAGCTTCTTCTCCAGGCTCTGACGCGTGCCTCGGCCTTCTCCGCACCCGATGTCCTCCGGGTGCTGGCGGGCTTTGATGCAGCCAACGTCCAGCATCCAGGCCGGGAGATCTCAGCTTTCCGCCTATGGGCAATCCGGAAGTGTGCATGCTGGATCCTCTGAACGCGACAGGTTTTCTGAAGACTTTCTGGGCGTGCCCAGGTTGCATATTGCGAGCCAAGCCTGGCATGAGCTGTCCATTGCTGTAGTTCGGTTCGCCGCAGTTGCACTGCCGTTCTGAACCCTAATCATTTGTTTTAAGGCTTGCTGCTGAAAAACAGGCAAAGTACCTGGTGGAGGCTGCAGAGTCCGTGTACATGACCCGCTCGCTAAGCGTGTTGCTCCAGGAGCTCCTGGCCCTCCTGCAGCTTTGGCCCCGTCTCCCACCTCCGCTGCGCGTGGCGGAGTTGCCGGACTCGCTGCCACTTCGCCACGCAAGACGGCCGGATTGGCTTCGTTCTGAAGCCCCCTTGACAATTCCCGAGGATGAAGCACTTGCGCGGGCGGCTGGAGAAGGGCAGCAGGCCGGCATGCGCCATCCTTGCCCTAGATTTATCGTGGTCTTGTCTGTTTCGGCATCTGCCATGGGTTTAAACTGTGCACGTTTGGGTTGCTGCCCTCTCCTGTCGCTTCAGGGGAGTCGGTTGGTATGCACCTGCTGCGACTCGGCAGCCTTGGCCTCCATGGCTCTGACCATCAAAGTCGAGCTTGGTGACTTCTGATATCCGAGGAGCTCGCCACAGAGCTCATCGAGTGGCTCCCTGCCAGCAGGGCATTGACGGATCGTGGCGAGGGCCTCAGGGCGTTCCAGGCAATCGGGATCTATCAGTCTCCAGCGCCGAGGCATGGACGGGCGCCTCGTCCGTGCTTCAATGGCCCAGCTGCCACGGCAGCTGCAGCGCCTGAGATGGCAAAGCAAGCAAAACAACTCAAAAATCAAAGCACCAGAGGTCTTAGCCGCCGTCTTTTGTTGGCGCATTTTGCAGCTCTTGCATGCTCTTGCTGTGGTAAGCTCTGCGAGGTCCGCAACACCAGCGCTGCGGGAGCGGTTGCTGGCCGCCTTGACGCTTCGAGTTTCTCGCCTGCATGCAGAAGGCTCTTGGAACCGAGTTTTGCTCCCAGAGGCAACTTTGTCTGGAGCTCTGCTCTGGACGCACAGATAGAAGGGGGGGAGCAGTTAGACGTAATTTCTGTCGCAAATATGACTCCTAACTAGCTCTTGTTGGGTTTTGGCGTCACATCTTATTCACTCGACGTTTTTTCAATTATTTTTTTTAACAAATCCGCACTTACTCAGCTGCGTCTCAAGACGACGATTGAAGGCTTGACCAAATCAAGGCCGCAACTGTAGTCGGGAATGGCAATCGTAGTGCCCTGTCGAACGACAGTACCGAAGCTTGTTTGAAAGAGTCCTGACGGGCCTTGGCGCCAATGCCTGGCGACCACCCCAACGAGGACGAGGACATCCTGACGAAAGCTCGCAGCGAGGCCAAGAACCAATCGCGCTTTGCAGATGTTTTCAGTGTCACCGCTTCGTGTGCCGTGCCTGGAAGGCGCAGCAGTCAGAGGCCCTCCAGCGTGCCTTGGCAAAAGTCGCGCAGGACAGGGAATCCTTTTGGATGTCACGAAAGCTTTTTCCAGGAGCTTCCCTTTGAAGTTAAGTCCTGCTCGTCAATGGCACGACTTCCGTTACCTTCGCACCAGCAGCGGGTTGGGGGAAAGGCATTGTCACCGTGAGGTGGAGAAGTTCACGCTAATGGCGAAAAGGATTCCTTCTGATGCTCGGAGTGACAATCGCCAGTAGGTTTTCCGAGTGGCGCTAGTTGCACTGGTCCAGCCATGGCTTGTTACGCTGCTACCGGCTAAGCACACCGTATAGTTTCAACTACAGCTGCAAGTGCTTGAAATGAGAGGTTTGTTATGAGGCGGAAAGGCTGTTCGATTCCTAAGCCTTAAGCTTTCGTCCCGGACGTGGGCGCAAACTGTTGGAGTAGATGCGCAGGAGCTCATCCCCGCTGTGCGGCAGCCAGCAGTGCGCAAGCTTGCGGCAGGCACACGGGCGGTTGAAGCACTGTTTCCGTGATCTGCCCAAGTCTTGCTGAGACACGGCCTTTGGCTGTGCTGCTCTGGGCTTCGATGGGCCAGCGCTCCGCGATCTTCTGGGTGGCTTTGCAGCAAGTGTGCGGAGTCTGTGGGAGTTCGAAGTCTCGAGAAGCAAAGCTTCCAGGCGTGCTCTTGGAAGACACGGACATCGAGGCTCGGGGGCCATTGCGGGTTTTCCTGTGGCTATGGTCTCGTGAGTCATTTCATGACTGAAATCTTCGCAGATGTTGGCAGCTGCAGGTGGGACCGGCAGCGAGGATCTGCTGGGCCTGCGCAGAGGTGCCATGTCTGAGCTCTGCACACGGCAGCTGCAAAGCTGGAGCCAATGCGATGCAATGCCAAAGTCGGCAGGTAGGTGTGCACGCCAGCGCTGCTCGTGCACTTCTTTCTCGGTTGGCGGCGGCACGGGGCTCAGCGATCAGCAGCAAATTTATTACATGCGCCTTGGAGCTGTGAGGAGGGTGCGGCTCCAAGCACGATCGAGGAGAAAGCGCGGGCCTCAGAATTCTCCGACATAAAAAGGCGCCCCTGGGTAGTGCTGGGCCAGGCCTTGCCTTACCTGAGGTGAGCTTCCTGCGCCTTGCGTGCCTTGTCTGCGAATGACTGCACTTGAGTGACATCATCTCGTCCTTGGGTCATGTTAGGGCTTAGGGGCTCTGCGCTGGGTGGCTGCAGTGGCTGCAGGTGGGCCCTGCTTGCCTTCGAGGGACCCGAGGCCGAACTCCGGCAACTGCTGGCGCTCGGTGACGCAGACGCTCACGCCCGGGCCCCAAACCAGATCTGAAGAGACGGGCTGTGAGGGGGTCTTTCGCGTTATGTGCATGGGCTAACCCCGCACTTAGCTGCCGTGTCCTGTGAGCCACGAACCGTAGACGCTGTAGAATACAGATCAACGGCCAGGTTTCAGGTGGTTTTAGTCAAGGTGTGGGTTACGCCGATTCACTTACTATCTCCTGTGATCATCGTGTCCGTGGGCGGGCCGGGTAGGGTTTGGGCAGAGCCGTCAAGAAACAAATGGACCCGATAGCATCCATTGGATGAGCACCCTGAAAGTGGTGGGCAGTTCCGAGCATCCGGCCACCGCGAGCCCGCGGAGTCTTGATCTGATGGCCCGGCGAAAGAAAGAAAGGCAGACTCTAGGCAGACCATCCAGCGCAGGTGACCCCGAAGCGCTGGTCCACACGGAAAGCGGGGGTCCAGGGGGGTTAAGCAGAGCTGGACTTGACGCGCATGTTTTCTCACCTCCATGAACGAAGAGGGGCGATGGTGTGGAGGTGATAATATTGAGCGATCCCCCATCTACTTGATCCAACTTTCTCTACGTTTGCGGAAGAAAGCCACTCAACCATGCTGTCAATATCGATCGAAGCGCCGAAGCAGCCTTGCTAGGGCACACCGCAGAGGCCCTTGCAGGAGGAGATACGGAGGAGCAACGTTATGTTGTCCCACCAAGGGCATGCAAGTCCCGACTCCCCGCCTATTAACATGCACAGCTCCGCTCGCGATAAAGATTGCTTACCCTGTCCTGCCTTCATTACGCATGTCTCGCACTTCTCCGAGAGGTCTTGATGGTTCGGCAGTGTTTCAGTGCAAGCGGAACCCACGCGCTGAGGATCAGATTCTGGAGGCTTTGAGCCCACCGGACCTGCGTCCGATGCGGCAGCTGGCTTGGCACTGCCAGCATGGAGCCCAGACTGGGACGCGAAGTCTGTGGCGGGTGCAGCGCTCCCCGCACCCAGACAGCAGCTCCCAGAACAGTCAGCGGTTTGGTCAGCTGCCGTCAACGCCTCGGTCGCCCAGAGTGCCTGCTTGTGTGCGTGAAGACGAAGCATTTTATGCCAGCCGCATCGCGAACTTGCTTGTTTGTCGCACCTGTTTGGGACTCGTCACACGGTCAGAGCATCCGATGCTGAAATGAAGTCACATAGTACCTCGCACGAGAAACAGAACTTACAGAAATCATCGGCTAACGGCACCAGCTTTAATCTAGCCAATGCCCAAACTTCATTTTGATAGCAGCAGCCTTCACAGCAATATGTGCCTGCTCGACTGAACATGGCGGTGGCCCGATCGGAACTGGAGGCAGAGCTGCTGGAGGCCAGGCCGTAGGAATCACGACCTGCGATCTCCCGTCACCACCAGACCCCGGGACATCAACCTACACCTAAGTAAGAGGTTCGTGTCGGACACCCAGCTGGATAACATATGATAACATGGTTCTGGCACAAGTCGTCAGTGTATCACTTGTTGCAGCACTGTGTATCTCGTCACATTCGGGCCATCTTTGCATGCATGCCGTGCAAGGTGCCTTGTAATCCTTTTTCCAACGCCTGACCGGCGCCGCAAGCACAGGTTTCCCGCGCTGCAGAAGATTTGAAGCAGCAGGCGCATGGCTCGGAGTCCGGCCGAAGTCCACTTGTCCCGACTCACCGCTCCTATAAAGAAGTCGTGCATCTGGCGGAACCGCAAGCCCTAAATCCTGAGTCAGCCACAACGAAGCGTGGCACAGGTGAAGTCCTCGGCCAAGCAGTTGGAATCCAGCTATGCAGCGAAGCCTGGCTGCATACTGACTTGATTTTGTAACTCCAGACTCCCACCTCCCCTAAACCCGGTGAGTGCACAACACTCCTGTGACAGCATGAGCCCTAAACACAGAATTCTAGAATATTCTAGAAGCACGGGCTCAAGTCTGGACCTAGGCTTCAGCAGCGCGCTGAAGCGGCGCATGAATCAACGCAGCAGGCCGGAGCGCGTGAGAGTCTACAGCGGGACTTGGGGGGCAAAGCCTCCTCGTAGCTGTGGTGTTTGGCCCCCTTGGAAGGTCCTGGGCGCAGCTGCTCGGCTGCGGGGGGAGCGGCTGAGGGCACTTCAAAGGCAGTGCCAAGCCGCTTGGCTGGAAAAGTGTCTGAGAGCAAGAGCAGCCCCGCCGTCTTGACCAGGAAGTCGCGGAGCAATTGCGGCAGGCCGGGGGACGGGTGTGGTGCTTGAAACGATTTGTCCTGCCCCGCCTGGAGCGCAGACGCTCAGGGCTCGTCGTTCGAAGTCGCTGCAGCTGCGGCTCTGCAGGCAGCGCTCCCCAAGTGCTTTCAGATTCATGGCAATTTTTTAGCTTTCGGTGGATTCTGGTAGCCTTGCTCCGCTTGCTCAACCTTTTGCTCGTCAGCTCTTGTCGCCCATGTCCGGATCGGCCGGTACGAAAGATCGTGGTTGAGTTTGCTGATCTGTCACACGATGTGCAATCCTGACTTTCCGATCAACTTGGTTTGCAGTGATGAAAACCTTGCGTTCTAAACGCTCCGGATGATGATGGCCAAGCCAGAAGGTACTTCTTCATCAAAAACATAAGATAGGCCATCAAGCAGGGAAGACGGAGTGCAAGATAGGCGACGACTCGGTAAAAGGCAGTCCCTGCACCCTAGTGTGTGAAAGAAGCGAAGCTCTCATCACCACTCTTCCCACTTTTCAGTATAGGGCAGGGCTCGAGTTGCAGAGCTCTCCTGAACTGGAAGGTCTCAGTCTCCAGTGACACAGCGCCGCAGGCAAGGCTTCGTGGCATTTTGTTGCTTTGGGGCTCCTGGGCTCCTGGAATTCCTTCGGTCTCACTTACGCGAGAGGTCAGCTGCCAAAGCGCTGCTGGCGACGTCAGCGAGATCGAGCCCAGCAAGGTCTGCAATAAGCAGCTCAACAAGAGAGTGTGATGCGCTCCCGCGGGAATGGAGAGAGCCTCGCCGATCTTGTCTTGGCAGGAATCCGTGGTAGAGACTGTGCCAGCAAAGGCAGGACTAGCCGATGTCAGAGTTGGGCCGGTCCTCGTGCAGAAGTCTCCCCACGAGGCCACCGAAGAAGCTCCGCCCAAGCCGGCGAGCCAAGCCGCCCCCGAGGCCACAGGGGCTTTGCGGCAGCTTTGTGCAGTTTTTGCTGCGCAAGCTCTCCGTGACAGTGTGCATAGGCCAAGGCTGAAGCCAAACCTATGGCCAAGAAGGACCTCCGCAAGTTTCCATACGTGCGAGTGAGACATCGTCTGCACTATCCTCCGGCCACACTCCGCCGGGAAAGGAGCCGAAAGGAAAGAAGGGTAAGAAGCAGGCAAGTGCACGTGTGTGTGCTCTGACGTGACTAAAACGTACTGCGACTTCTGACCCCATCCCAGATATCGAGGACGCCATTCAGCCCGCCCAGCCGGAGCCCGCCCAGCCGGAGCCCGTCCAGCCGGAGCCCGTCCAGCCGGAGCGGGTGCAACCGGAACCCGTCCAGCCGGCAGCCGTCGAGGTTGGACCCCCGCAAGTCGACAGCCTGAGGACACGCATGGTTTAGCGTGTTGCCCATTGGAGCGTCGTCATTCAAGGAAACGGTGACCACTAGCCACTAGTGCAGGTAGAGGCCGCGGAACCAAGTGCAGCAGAGGCTCCGAGCATGATCCGCTAGCCGGCAGAAGACCTCGGCACAAGGGCCTCCATTTCTTCAATCTGAACAAGTGTGGGCAGGCTGCAGCAGATGCGAAGCCAAAGAAAGCTCCGCAGAACAAGAAGGACCGAAAGCAGGCGTGATCGCAGAACACCACGTTGCCTCGTGTCGCAACAAGTCCTACAGTCGGTCCCTGGTAACGATGAAGTCTCGGCGGTTCGGCTCTTGTCACTGATTAGTCTCGTCTCGGGGCCTCGGGCCTAATCATCCCCGGTTGCGAAAAGAAATTTGATAACTAGGTTTGGACGTTCTCGTCTTGATCGCAAGTGCCGAACCAGCAGCCGAACGAGCAGGCCGCCGACAAAGCAAAGAAGGCGGCAGTCGAGAAGGCGGATGGAAGTAGACGCAGTGGACTTGCCGACATGTTTCCAGCCGTAGAGGCCAAAGCGGCAGCAAAGCAAAAGGACACCGAAGAGAAGGCCGCGGATCATCGCATGCAGCGGTGTCACTACGTACTACGTGTGGAACTCTGTGAACTACAACTACGTGAGGAGACCGAGCGAGCGCGCAAGGAAGAGCGGGCGCGGAAGGAGGAGGGGCACGGGATGATAAATCGAGTCTTCCTCTCCTGTGTTTACGGAAGGAGAGCGAGCGCAAGCAGCGAGAGGTGCGGGATGGGGTCAGTGAAGATTCCAAACCCGGCCCGGATCCTCTATTCAAAGTGCACGTGAAGGCCGAGGCTTTGGCACAGGCGGAAGCTGCGGAGAAGGCTGCAGCTGAGCGGGCAGTGAAGGAGGCCAGGGTGCATCGTTGCAAACGGGGCAGGTGAAGAGCAGGGGACTGGACTCCTTGCCAGGCTGAAATCGAGCCGCGCGGGTCACCCAAGAGGGAGGAGGACCATGACCATGACGAGGCTCCTAAAGTCCCACCCCGCTCTCAGTGTGGTGGAGGAATTCGACGATCCAGAAGAGATCGAGGAAGCCGAGGCACTCAAGGAGGAGGACATCGACGTGGAGGAGGGAGACTCACAGCCTCAGTGCCGTGGTCGATATTGGTTCTTTCTTCTCCATTGTCTCTCGCTCTTTTTCTGGGTCGCCCGACAGTGTACGTGGCCTGCAGAGCCTGCAACTCAGGTTTTCCAGCGGCTATCAGGACGCCTGCGTCACTGAGTCACATGTCCAAGTATTATAGTCTAGAAGCTGTGCCCAGGGGCGGGCAGCGCTCGGGGCTCGAGTGCACCCCGCTGAGTAAACTTGAGCTTCAATTCGCAAACCATCTAGAACAACATTTGACAAGGACGGGGGGGACCTTCTCCCCCCTCCCCCGTGTCCCCAGGGCCGCACTGATGCTGATGATGCGCGCCCCGGATCCCGGACTGGGGCCGCTGATGCTCATGATGCGCGTCCTTTGGGGGCTACCCACTGCGACCCCAAAATTACGCAAAAAGACTCAAGATGAGGTGGGGTCGGCGGCACCGGCGGTCGCGCCGGGTCGCCTGAGGCTCGGACGCACGCGCTCGGGGGGCCGCTTCGGGTCACGTAAGAGATAAGGGATATGGGCAGGGGTCACAGGCGCGGAGCGTATTCGCGTCATTTCTAAACTTCTAAACCATGTAGCAAACACTTTCAGTGGGTCCGGGTGTGGGGAGTGTGGGAGGTAGGGAGGGGGGAGGGGGGGTGTGGGCCGCTTCGGGGTGGCCTGCTTCCCGGGCGCTCGACCCAGCAAGAGAGGTCGGCGGATTTCCCATTCCGAACAGCTGACACCACTGCGTGCGACAGGACGGCACGGCCCTGGCGGCTGCCGCTTTGAAGCTTAGCCCAGACCAACAGGAGTCGAAACAAGGCGGTCCCGGACCGATGTAGCCAAGACCGAGTGTCTCTGATGTCAACTCTTTCTGCAAGGCGGTTGGCTCTCTTGGTTTCGTGGCAAGTGAGATGAGGGGCCTTGGGCTCTCCCGGGCCAATAGCCAGACTGTCCAGGCTGCGGTGCCAGCCCAATCTGTTGAGCCCCACTCGAGTCGAGACACAACTTGTTCTGGCAAGCGTTGAGCTTGATGGATTTGGACTGGCAGCAGAAGTAGTTCTGAATCTTCGGATGCATTGTCACTCCGTAGCTTCACAAAGACCTCCCTGGTTTCAAGCTCTGCGATGGAGAAAGTTGCACTGGTTCCATGCTGGTCAGAGGCGTGCTGTCAGAGGGGAAGCGAGCAGGGGAAGCATCTTTTCAGGTCCTGGCGGATGGGCCACATGCACCGCGCAGCGCATCTGCTGGTTCACACGGGCGGCCGCCACAGACGGAGGACCTGACAGAGGCAGACAAGTGGTGCCAGCATGTTGCGTAGTGGGAGAGGCAGAAAAGACGCTGTCAGCCCTGCTGCAGCACCTTCGAATCCCCCATGCGGCTTAGCAGACATTCGGTGCTCTGCAGTTCCACTTCAACGCACAAGTGCGTGACAGCGGCTACTGGCTACCTTGCGACGTTGCGCCGAGATGCGCCGAGGTCGTGGCTTCCCCGGCCGCAGTCCCTGGAGGAATCTACCGCATTCCGGCATTGCCGGCTGAATTGCTGGCAGACTCTAATGCAGTAGCAAGGTGAAGGTTTCTTGTGGCAGGTCTGGTTTCCTGAACAGAGCGCAGCACTGGAGCTGGAGCTCGGGCCATGCTTTATGACTTTATGAGCGGAGGGTGGTAGCCTGGTAGGGGCTTGCAACACCAGGGCCCTAAGAGCTCGGTTTTCTCCAGGAACAGCTCGGCGACCGCCTCGCGGGAGGTGGGCTCTCCGGGACTGCGCGGCTGAGGCAAGGCTTTCGCAGGAGCGACTTCGAGCGGCAACTCCGTCGAAACAGTGTGACGTTGTGCTGCCGCAAGGCGACGCCAGCTTCGCGAATCAGGCTTGAATGTTCTTGCCTTCGGCCATGACCCGAGATTTCGATGTGGCTCAGTGTTGGTTGGTTTCTGGGCGGCATTTCGTGCCCCTTTCGTGGGGCATAGTTGCCGTGTGAGTAGTTTCTGCACGTAATAGCTCACGCAAGAGCTTCCATGTTCTCATTGAGATCCCTCCGCCTTCCGTGGCGCCTCGCAGCTGCGTCGGCTGCGTGCTGTGGCGGAGGCGCAGCCAAAGTGATCCGTTGGCGGGCATTGGCCGGCAAGTTTAGGGTTTAGTCAGTTTAGGGCTTAGGGCTTAGGGCTTAGGGGCTAGGGCTCCTTCTGAAAGTGCACCGCCAAAGCGATTGGCACAGGTTGTGGCCCCGTCTTGTCCGGAGGCAGGAGGTGATGCAGTCACAGCCGTTGCGAGCCGTAGTGTCGAGCAGATGCGACATGCACGTGTCGTTCGTGCTTGTCGTGGCAGTGCTCGCTATGTTTATGACTCAGCGATCGAGCGGTGTCGTTGGAAACTTCGCCCTGCCCAGCAGCAGGCAGCCGCTTGGCTCCGCAGCGGCGAAGCGGCGCAGGCCAGAGCAGAGGAGCCGTGGCCTGGGGGGGACCCCCGCCCACTCCAAGCGGAACGAAAAAAGGCAGCCCGGCGAAGATCTCTTCGAATCCCGTGCAGAGACTGCGGCAGGACTTGCAGCGCCTGAGCAGCTTCCCCACACCAGGCAGGATTTTGAGCTCTTGTCTGTGGGATGTTACGGTCTACGACTACGAGAGCGTCTTCTCGCGCTCTTGAGGCAGAACTGACGAGCTAGCGCCAGAGGAGGCGTGAGACTTTCGCAGAAAATTCACCTGAAGATCTTCAGCTGTCAGTGGGCCAGATTCTCGGGCCTGAGACTCGCATAGAATGCATGGAGAGGGTTCCATATTGGTGAGACACCATCATGCTGCGGATTTGAGGTGTGCAACAGCCAGCCTGCTTCCAGCGTGTTCAAGGAGGGCACCGCCGTCCCCAGGCCCTCCGAGAGATGAGTCGAGCAATATCCGCTATCGCCTTCGCGAAAATTCCATGCGAGGCGAAGATCCCGACGTTCTTGCAGCTGAAGATGGAGAGTTCCATCGGCTCTGAGAGTCATGGGGCAGCGACTCGACGCGACGACGCAATGCTGGCACAAGGCTTGCAATGCAATGAGATGCACTGCAACGCAATGCACACGCCCCGCGTATCCTTGGATCTGACGCTCCGATGATCATTGGCATCGCCAAAGGAAGCGTGCCACCAAGGAGTTGGCCATGCCATGAGCCGTGCGAAAAGGGCTGGTGCAAAGGGTTGCCAAGAGGGGACGTGTTGCCGCAGCGAAAGGGGCGCGAGTTCCATGTAGTCTGTAGTCCCACTCAATGATTGGCGCAGGACACGTTGGTCGAGAAGCTCTTGGCCGCCGCAGGGGGCACGGACGAGCGCTGCCAGGCTCTATGCTGCCGCAGTGCATTGGGAGTCTGCCTGCCAGCCGCGTCGTTCTGTGAGATGTCTGTGCAGGAGACGGTGCAGCTTCTAGCTGAGCTCACCAACCGGGTCGACGTCCAAGGTTGGCACATGGCACGGCTTGCACGCAGAGCTTTCTTCTTTTCTGAGGGCCCCCGTCGTCAAGTCTGAGGGACAGTTTGCTGCAAGCGCCCCGTTCCATCGCTTCCTTTTGGGGAATCCCCAGGAGCCCAGTCCTTGCGACGCCAAGACCTGCTGTTTGCATCCTGTCTCTCTGGCTCTGGCTCCAGCTTCGCGAGTCCTGCGCGCCGTTCGCCTTTCGTGTCTTGTGCCCTGGCTCGAAGAGTCTCTGGCACCGTCTTTGAGTTGAAGCGAACTCAGCTTAAGCCACTCAAGTCATGAGAAGCCGGAGAAGGGCGGTGGCAAGCATTGAACGGTCTGTCGGACATGGGTTGAACTGCTGTTTTGCCATCCGTTCCCGTGCTCCCGAGGCCTACCCGATTCCACCAGCATGGGTGCCGGAGCTTCGTCCGCTGCGGAAGCTGCCAAGAATGCTACCGTCGAGGAGAAAATAAGGGATCTGGAGATCAGATCGCTGGCTGTCGGATTGATGTGGACGTCCGGCGGATGGGTGCATGAGCGGGAGTTTGCTCTCATTCTCTCGACTCCAGGAGCTGAAAGACGCCATCGCTGCTGCCAGCCCGGAGGAGCAAAAGAAGCTGGCCGATGCCCTGAAGGCGCTGGAAGGCTTGGCCCCTGGCTCCCCTTCTTTCCCCATCCGCACAGCACTGTTCTGCTGGCATTTTGATTCTCCTAGGTGGTGCCGCTGGCGCCCCGTGTCCCGGTCCCGTGGACTGCTCCGCCCTTCGGCAAGCACCGCATACTGGTAGCGGCATGGCACTGCGCTGCTGTGCCGAGCTTTCGTGTTTTTTTGATTTTGAGGCCGTGAAGGTGGTGGCCAAGGACTACAAGGCCGGCCCCCGAACAATTTTGTGCGGAGCTTCCGCAAGCAGAGCCTTCCGCCCCAGGGCTTGCTGGCGCAGCCCGCAGAGCCGAAGTTCAAGGGAGCCCTGTGCCAGTCCCTGGGACTGCTCAGAGACGGGACAGTTTGCATAGCATAGTGGTACCCAGGAGCCATTGCAAGGCTACGACTCAGGCTTCATCTTCCATTGCCTTAAACTTGGGTCTATACCATCCAGGATCTACGTCCGAGATGCGCCTTACGGTGGCTCTGACAAGAGCAACAACGGCCATCGTGCCTCGGCAGGTCGTTCAGGTAAAGTCTTGTGTTGACAGCTCAAGGCTTGAAGTCTCCATGGGGCCAGAGCTGAAACTGGACAATGGGCATTCGTCATGATGCGACTCCACAGGCTACGACTCCATCCCTTTCGCCAACGGCATGATCACCTCTGGAATGAGCTGCCAGCACACGACTTAGATCAGGATTACAACGACGGTACGGTAGGGATGATCAAACAGTCTTCACCTTGTGACTGTGCGATGAAGCATCAGCTTCGACCCTCGGCCCAGCTTGCAGCTGACCTGCAGACTTTCAGACACGAATGGTTCGCAGCTGACTGCTTAGCGGTCCGAGGTTGATCCACTACACACACGAGGATCACGACAAGTTCTTCGAGTTGTGCAAGCAGTTCAACTTCCTCATCGCCCGGCCCACAGAGAGACTTCCAATCAAGCAAACAAGCAGCCGCTGCAACTCAATATTACTATCTTCTCTCAGTGTTGCTAGCATTCGAAGTAATCGTAGTATCAGTGTTGTGGAACAACTACTAGTAGTGCTACACTACCACCCTGCTGCTTGCGTTGATGATGACTTTCTTTTTTGTCTTTTACTTTGACTCTCGAAGGTCCGTTGCAACCCTGGCCAGATCAAGGCTCGTTTTTGACTCTCTGATGCGAGGTGTTGGCGTTGGGTTTGGGCGAGGGGTGTCTGATCTAGGTTGAGAGCTTCTCACGATACTCTTTTCGGTTGAGGTTTTGGGCCTCAGGATCACGTTTGATTTTTGCATTGTTTTTTTGGTTTTGGGTTCAAAGGTCTAGATTCTTGCTCCTGCCACCAGGCGGATGGCGGTGATCAGCAGAAGTTCGATGACCCTTGGCCGAAACAAAACCATGCAAGAAGACCAAAGAGCACCTAGCGTTCCAGACCCTGTACCCCAAGAACCACTCCGGGGCTGTGATCTTTGACTGTGACGGGAAGACCATGGGCACCCCGAAAGAACCCCGTACTGTTGCGCGAGCACAACTTGGAAACCCGGCAAACGTTTAAAGTCTCCTCGAACGGTGGAAGGTTGCCACGACTGACATTGATACCAGAGCCCATGATGCCTGCCCATGCGCACCTGCCAGAAATCCATTAAGTCGAGGATGGCATGCGTGCCATGCGTGGCATGGGCATCCAGGAGTCTTGCTTGAACTTGGAAAGAGACGGTGCACTAAACTGACAGTTCTGGCGACTCTGCTGCTTCTTGATCGAGTATGGTAGAACATCGAAGGCATTTTCAGCAGAGACTTGCTGCGGCAGCACTGCCAGCATTGGCAGCAGTCGAGGTGTGGCCATCCCCAGACGTGATGGAGAAGATGCTTAGTTCCGCAATACCCAACCTTTAAACTTTTTGGGTTCTTATAATTTAGTAGTAATCTGAAAGTTTAACCTTTTATTTACCTGGCTTATTGGTGAAGTAAGGATGGGAGCCAAGGATGCTTTGTGCAAGGCCGGTTTCGGTTTCGTCGCCATGCAGTCGTCTTAGAAGTGATCGTGGCCAGGTGGCAACCCTCAACATCGGCCTGCCAGACACATTGGCGTCTGATGCTCAGCGAATGTCACTTTGTGTTTACGCATCAGCTTTTGCACCTTCAGCTACTTGCTGGGGCTGCAGCATGTGGTACGTTGCTTGTGTGAAAACAAGTCATTTCTGATCGCATGCAGTCGTCAACAAGTTGCCTTCCGACATGCTGGTCACAGTCCAGACATACTTGTGTAGATATGAGGAGCTGGAAAAGCTCTTGGCGCTGACATTGAGGTATTACTCTCCGGAGGAATTCGGTGCTGGCTTCAAGAAGACAATGGCCTTCCAGCCTCGAGTGGCTCAGCAAAGACGAGCTTATGAGTTTGTGGTTTCCCTTCCTCACTCTCCTCGCAAGCGAGGTCATTAAGCAAAACCGTGGCTCCAGCGGGGAAGGCCTACCGCGGTTTCGGGCTGCCACATCGTGGATAGAGATATGTTGGGCGAACTGTAACATCTCATATCTGGGAGAAAGGGGGTCGATCGACCCTCATGAACGCATTGAGGCGCTTGGTTGATTACTGGATCTGGCTGCAAGGTGAGAAGTACAGTACAGGAGCTGCGGGCCTCCTGTCCGTGCATCCATCGAACTGTTTCACACCATCCTCTCCCCAAGCAGAATTCGCCTTTCGAAGCGGGTTCTACTTTAGGCTCACAGTGCCTGCAGCTTGCAACAGGCATCTGGATCATCAAGCTCAAGGAGGGCCGCCAAGCTGCACACACCCCTATGGATTTCGTGCAGAAGGGGAGATCAGACGCCCTCATCGGCTTCAGGGCTGACTTTTAGCTGTCCGCACCATACACTCAGGCAACTACTGCAAGGAGCCCCTTGGCCCAAACGGATGAGCCTATCTCGCACAGATCAGCATATCATAGCATGGATTCAGGAGGTGGTGGACTTGGTTCGGATGACTGTATGATTGTAAGTATGCTTGGTAGCATGCAAACATCAGTGCTGTCTACGATAGCCTCGAGCAGGGCATATTCAGAGCCAGATGCCCGCATTGCTTTGCCGCAGCGAAGGTATGGCGAGCGCCTCTGCGAGGATTCCGAAGTCCTGTCCCTCATGGAGGCACGTGAACCCGTGGGCTTGGGGAACCTGCTGGCGAGCGGTGCGGTCTTCGAGGCCAACGACAACCATGAAGAAGAGCACACCGTGGCAGAGTTCATCGAATTCTGCGTCAGCGGCCGTAGCGTGGACTCCTCAAGCTTCTTTGCATGTTGAGAATCAGAAGACTGCGATGACCTAGGACAAATCCGGAGAGTGGACGTCCAAGGGCGTGGGAAAGTATCTGGAGGCTTCAATTCAATATTTCGTGCTGATGGTCGAGTGGCGCTCGGGAAGCATTCTCCTTGGCTCGGATGCGAACTGCCGTTTCACCCAGCACGCAGGGTGGCAAGGCCGCTGGTGGCCAGCTTGCCGCATGCTCAGCGCGGTCCATCATCCACCAGTGCTCTGACATCTAATTTGCATGTTTCGTGCCTGCACGCCAGGTCGACCAGCGATTCTGCCCACGCATTGTCGAGGGGGAGCTCCGACACTTAGCCGCAAAAAGCCCCGAGGGCTGGCAAGCTGCAGGCGGCCTCCGAAAGCATCTGAATGAGGTTACAACCTGATTGTCGACGCTCTGGTTGGAATCATCCACAAGAAGCCGAAGGCGCGCGCCTCCCTTTGCCAACTCCATATGAAGTGCAGATGCGGAGATGCGGAGATGCGGAGATGCTTGCTTCCTTGCTTCCTCACTCCACAGGAGGGCGGCATCTCCGCTGTGGGCGGCACCGGCTCGGCCCGGGCCCAAGCGGAGAGCCCGCAGCTGAGCGTAAAGTGCCGAAGCCTCCTGAGCTCAGATCTACACCTACTACGGACCCGAGGAGGCCTGGAGGGAGACATAGGGACTGTGGCGGATTTTCGTTCTGTTCTCTTTGAGATGCTGAGGGTCTGAGAAGGGAGTCGCAAGCGGGATCTCGCACTGTGGGCTCGACGGGAGTTATCGCTCTGTCACCCTCAGAATCCAAGCGGACCCTAGCATGTGTCCAGCAAAAGGCACAGTTCAAGACCCTGACCACCAACTTCCTGGAGAAGGAGGGGCACGTAGCCATGTGCAGGCTCTGCAGGGCAGGTGCTCGATCAAAGAAGCGAGGAAGTCAATCATAAAACGGAGTTCTTTTGTTGGTTTGATGTTTGGGCAGTTTTGGAAGCTGTTTCTCACGGCTCCTTTTGCCGCTTCGGCGTTCGTCGGCCTCGGTGCCCAAGAGGATCTGCCGCTGGTGATGCCAGCCCTGGACCTCCCGAATGAGCCGGTGCCCCTCTGGTGGACCACGGACTTCATCTTGGCTTCCCCCGAGGGCACGCCCAAGGAGGAGGAGAAGTGGATCGTTGGCGAGTTCAACTGTTGCTCGTGCTGCAATCGTGCTTTCATGTGGGCACAAGTGACAGGCTGCTGAGGTCTCCCTTCTTAGTCTTTGTCTCTCGTTCAGGCTCCTGCGTCGGCATCAGTCGATGCCTGGCCGCGTACTGCAAGGATCGCTTATGCTGGCCTCGGAAAGTTTGAACTCATCTCATCCACATAAGCTTAGTGCCAGGTGTAGCTGTTCGGGCTGTGACGGCCGTTGCTGGTGGCCCAAGCATATCTCCAACTTTTTGGACAAGCCTGTTGCACACCAGTTCCATCATGTGCACATCTGGGATTGTTTGCTCCCCAAAGCTCCAACTGATGCCTGATACCTTCCCGCATAGAGCCAGAGCTGGTCACCACATGTGCGCATGTTTTAGCTATGTTTGCCCCACGATGGCAAGTGCCACTGCCGTCAGCCTACCGGCACCCTTCCGCGCGAAGACTGGGGCCCTTGCTGCTTCTGTGCTACTCGGCTTGCAACGCAACCCAGCCCTTTTCTGCGGATCGTTTGCTCCCAAGCTGAGGGCTCCTTGCGGTCCTTGCCCTTGCCTTCGCAGCGCTCCTGGAGACGGCCGGCACGGTGTCGAAGCGATCTGGCCACAGAAGAAGCCTTGCATGGGCAAGCCCAATCTGGAGGTGCACTTGGAAAGTCTTTGCACCAACTCCCGGATGAATGGTCTACCAGTCTGTACCTTTGAAGAGAAAGCCCGCAGGGGTAGCGGGGCGAGCGACTCCGCTGTGCTCCTGAACTCAACGTGCTCCTGCCGGACTTGAACAAGCAGACCGTAAGTCGTCGCTACCTTCGGCCTGCAGGTACTCCAATGCCTTGGGCAGCTGCCAGGCAAGGATGTAGACGCGTGTAGACGGCTCACAGCTGCGGATCGCCCTGGTCATCTCCTTTGCAAACTCACATGTGCAACATGATAGGATGCCTGTACGGCGGAACTGTACTCTCCGCAAAGGTGGTCGTGTGGCCGGATGGGCGAATGGAGTTTGAACTACATGGTTTCGGCACTGCTGACACCACGGGCAAAATGCTGCTCAAGCTGCATGAGGTTTTGAGTCTGGAACGAACATCACTGTTGAATCTATCTTGCCGAGGCTGCGAGACTGTCGGGCTGCGATGAAGCGAATCGATGACTCGGTCAATTGTACCGCGGATCTGTCTATTACTTACTACTGTACTGCAGAAGCACTGGTCACGCCTCGTGTGCACTGCTGACGAAGGCACAGCGCTGGTTGACATGAGGATGGGCTTGGGTTGTTCACCCCTAGCAGCTCCACTGCCGCACTGTACTCATACTCATTGTCAGCACACGCCTTGTTACGAATATCGCGACTGCAAGCCTTCGGCCGCAAGGTGCCGGTGATCTCTCGTTTCATGCGGGACGAGGGCCCGAGGATTCAGTACTCAGCAGTACTTGGACCCAGCCCCTCGGAGCTGTAAGGCATGGATGTGGAAACCGTCGGGTGGCAAGTCATGTCCTGATGTTCCGACCAGCAAAGGACCACTCATGGCGCTGGCCCAGACCATCGCAACTGCGGCGGCTCAGTCTAGAAAAGTGTAGGAAGTTGAGAGTCACAACCTCTGGTGGTGTTTTACTGCTTTACAGAGGTGCATCAGACGGGCGTCGCCTTCTTCATACACCGGCGTGATGCAGAAAAGTGGTGCCAGATCCCGACGCGGTAAGGACGTCTCGACTGCTCTGGCTGAGATGTCCACTAGCCCGAGCGCAGGCAGCAGAGGCCGGCAAGAACACACTTGCCCCTCGCTGCCGTGCCTTGCACAGACTACCTTGCCGAGCAATTTTCAGTCCCTCCTCAAAGTACAGGAGGCGACCCGCGGAGTCCCAAAGAGTTCGCAACAAATTGCGGAGCTGAGCTTGCCCATCTCGACGTTTGCATGCAAATGTTCGGGTTCCAGTTGAATGCTTATGGTGTGCTCGGAGGATGACACGCCAAACGCAAGCTATGACGATATCACTGCGGAGGACAAGGCAGAGGCTGACAAGTTGCGGCCTCAGAAGCAGGAGGCACACATGCCGGAACGGCTTTTAGCAGCTCTGGAACAGTCTCGCCACGCTCATTAGGATTGTTTCGGCGCAACCGCCACACCATACACGATTCAGCTGTCGGACATGCGAAGGTATGGCAAGCTCATGGGCGAGAAGGCGGTTTGTTCTTAACCTGAGCTGACACCAACAACAACGGCTCACTATCGAAATAGGGTAAGCACAGGCTTGAAGTCGAGCTGTTTCTTTCCATAAATATTTCCATTCTGTCACATGGAGTACCCTAGACAGTTCCTAACTCCTACTGTAGCAGTCCGACCACGGCGGCTGTCAGGCCCTGGCCATCCTCTCGAAGTGAAACCGCAGATCGCAGGGAGCCCGGTACTCTTCTCCATGGCCAGGTCCTATCACCATACTTTTTTAGTAGAATTGTAGTATCATGGGCTAAAATAGTAGAATTGTAGTATCATGGGCCCCAAAACTCAAAACCCTATTCTAATTGTTCGGGCCCCCACACCATCTTACTGGCAAACAGCAATTGGAAGCCTCTGTCCGAGGCGGCACTGATTTGACAGCGCCTCGGATGAACAGAAAGGCTTCTAGAGAGGAGGTTTGCACATCAAGTCTGGCAGCTCTCGCTTCCTTGCTGACCTTGGTTTCTTGCTTTGGCACACGGCCCTGTCTGCAGAGGCCGGGTGTCGCAGAAAATTGGCATGCTCGAGCTGCAAGTGCTCGCTGATTCTGCATAATACCTTTCCGGAGTCCGAGGGACAGTTCTGCTCTGGCACAGCTTCGGCACACTTCAGCAGGTATCTGTGTGAGTCTGGGGCTGGACGACCGGAATGGCTTTACAATCAAGAAGTGGCACAAGAAGCATGTGAAATCAGTACTTAGCGGAGCACCTGCCATGGGATGCCATGGGCTTGCATGCCCCAAGCAGCCACCCAGACAAGCAGATCCTCGGTGCAGGTAGTAGCTTCCTTCTTTCCATTTCTTTCCCACTTTCATATATTCGCTTCAAACTCTTCAGCACTTTCAGCACATGTGCCTCGGACGCTTGAAAATCGAAGTTTTCTTCCCTCTTGTCTCGTCTGGCGGCGTTTTGGAGAGAGCTTCCCAGGGAAGCCCGCCACGAGCCCTCAAAAGGGGGAGAGCTCTGAGTTCTCATGTCGACTGCACGAATGCCTGCAGCTCTCGCAGTCGCATCATTCCATGTGAGCCTTGCGTAGGGGGTTCCGCAGGCTGCTTAATGCATCTTGCGCAGCCCTCTTCCCGTCCATCCGCTCGTTTCTCTGTTGTTTCGACATACTTCGCCACGCTTGACCTGTTAGGTTTACACTTGAAAGGATGGACGATTTTCTTTCGCTTGGCCACAGAATAGCAGGTGTGACTTCCGGGGCTGATGTCCGGGACTGCCGGCGGTTGTTGAGGCACTGTTTGTGCTTCCGGCTGTGGCAGTCCTCTTCTGAGTGTGTCAGCAGCCGAATGCTGGACCTATCAGGGCCTAGCGCCCTGAGGGACTGACCGCAGAATCAGTTTGAACGCCGTGAGTCGACGCTGCTAGCATCTGATATCGGGATCTCGCAGCCGCATCTTGTGGACATGTCGTGCTACCTTGGACGCAGTGTGCTCACGGTGCTCCTTCGACACAGGCTTCGGATCCAGTCAAACTGGCTTTAAATCTCCAGTGGCATGAAAAAATGAGAAGCACTCCCGAATGGCGCCGCTGACCGCACTCATCCAGGATCCATCTCCTTGGCAGGCCAAGAGATGATGAGTGCCCGTGCAACCGATCAGAAGGAGGCTCGGAGAGACGTTTACGCATGTGTTGGCAGATAGCCAGATGGCAAGGTGAAAACATCAGAAAGGACGCTATCCTGCTGCAACCGTAGCCGTGGGGCACGAGCTTGATCTCGATTCAGGGTCCCGGGCTGTCATGGAGGCTGCGACGAAGTCGCTGACGACCTCCATTGGTTTCACAGGTGTCTGGGAGTGCCTTCGCGGCTGGTGGACGCGGTCGAGCGAGAAGGACCTTCGAGAGGCAGAGGCTGCGCTTCTGAGAAGGGCGGTGTCCTCGAAGGTGAAGGTCACGGAGGTTCCAATCTCCGATGAGCATACCGTGCATACACTTTGTGTCTCGCAAGGGGCGAGGACGAGCGGGCTGGCGCCTGTGGTTCTAATCCACGGCTACTTTATGGGCTCAGGTTCATGGGCTCACAGCTTAGATGCCCTGGCCTCCACTGGCAGACATGTCTACTCCATTGACTGGCCGGGATGGGGCCTCTCCTCGAAGCCCGACTTTCCGACGGGTCAGGCAGGCATCATCTCGGTTCAGGGTCGTGCTTGTGTTGGCCTCGAAAACATATCCACTTTCGGACCCCTCAGGGCACGCGTGTGTGCGAGCAGTTCTTCGTGGAGGGCATCGAGCGCTGGCGGCGGTCCGTTGGCTTGGAGCGCGTGGTACTTCTGGGCCACAGCTTTGGAGGCTACTTCGCTGCCTGCTATGCCTCCTGGCTGCATTTCTCTCTCCATTGAACTCCCTGATACCAACACCAACCAACGTTAGTTTAGATTTTGTTGTGAAGGTCTGTGCCCGTCAGCGTCTGGACAGTGCATCGCGAGCGCCGTGCTAAGGCCATGAAGCATCCCGAGAACGTGGAGGCGCTGATTCTGGCAAGTCCTGTCGGCATCTGTGAGAAGAGAACCTTGGACTTCTTGGACTCTCCCGCATTTTTTGTGAAGCCGAGCAACACGAAGCCTCAGGAGGCGAGCAAGGGCTGCTGAACCCTGAGAGACTTCAGTCATTGCCTTGGTGGCAAAGGCCGGGTTCCGGGGAAACATGCCCTCCTGTACTTAAAAGCAAAGTCCCAAATTGTGATCCTGCGGACCCAACTTACTCATGTACAGTACGTAGAGAGTTGTAGAGGCGATCGAGGCATCACGAAGTCCCTGGCTAGGACCCTCATCAAAACGGCCCATGACATGTGGTCGGGAGGCGCGATTGATTGTCTTTTATTTGATGTTGCAAGCTTGTGGAACATGCCTACGGGGTCAAAGGCTGGACTCCCATGGACATCGTGCGCCTCTTGACCGAATGGGACATGGTTCAGAAGCGCATCCCGAGCCCCGCAGCATAGCATCATCGCACTGAGGCGGTCTGGGTCCGGCGGGGCTGTGGCTGGCACATTGGTACATGGATCGCCGGTTTCGCCTGCCTCGTGAGCTTGGGACGATGGAGGCTCGAAGAGAGGTCCTTGAGTCCAGGAGTTCTTGACAGCTTGCTCGTCGAGGTGTCCAGCAGTCGTGATGTCTGCTCCAGCTTTGTGTTGTCAGAGTGGATGTCTGTCGCTCGAATGTGATGTTGTTGACCGAGTCTTGACTGCAACAGGCGGACAAAGACGAAACCGCCGCCTACATCCACCAACTGGACGCCTGGTGTCAGTTTCAACATGAAGCACTCGGCAAGCCCTTCCTATGTCAGACTTCGCTGAACAGGCGAGAGCACAAGTCCTGGGATTTTCAGAGGGTTGTCGTAGAGTTTGAAGCGAGGCTTGCTACTTGCAAACTTGCTCAGAATGCGTTGCATCGTGTTGTAGTTCCCGATCGATCCTACGTGCTGTGAGGCATTGTGCCTAAATCCTACCGCCGTAAGGTTCTGCTGATATGCTTCCCGAACTAACACTAATCTCTAAACTCCATGCCCGGGAAAATTGAACACGCAGATTGCTACGCATCCAGCACGTGCGTGTTGCTGAATATGCATAGATCAGAAATCAGGAAATCGCACTCACTCTTCCAAAGTTTGATCCGCCGAGCGGCACAGATATCATTTCGATTCCAAGACGCAACACCAACGAAGTGCACTGGTGGTTGTTGCATGTTCTTACGTTGCTGTGGCCGCTCAGCACAAACCGCTTGTTCCCCAGGAAGAACAGCTATCCCGACACCCTAAACAAACCCGAAGGCGTCTGGCTTGCAGCGAGTGCA
>CAJNDV010006535.1:0-12382 GCA_905221635.1 Symbiodinium sp. CCMP2456 | reverse complement strand
GAAGTCTCAGCTGAGTCTTGAGCTTATTGCTTGAGCATATCGCTGAGTTGAAGTCACCACACATATGCATCCTCCCAGAAGCCTGGGTGTTCAAGTGTGTGTGTGTGTGTGTGTGTCTGTGTGTGAGTGTGTGTGTGTGTGTGCGTGTGTGTGTGTGTGTGTGTGTGTGTGCGTGTGTGTGTGTGTGTGTGTGTGTGTGTAGGAGTGTGTGTGTGTGTGGGAGGAGAGGGGNNGGAGGAGGGGCGGGAGGAGGAGGAGGAGGTGAGATGAGGAGGAGGAGGCGGGACAGCCCCCAAAAGTAAGAACCCCACAGAATGATGTGGGGAATAATCATAATAATAACAATAATAATAATAACAATAATAATAACAATAATAATAATAACAATAATAATAATAATAAAAAAAATAATAATACTAAGAATAAGAATAAGAATAATAATAATAATAATAATAATAGTTTACCCAACATGGCACAGCACACCGACGGCACACCGGGCCTGCGCGTCTGCCAGGAATCTGCGCAGCTGCAGGTTCGGATGCAGTCCTGCATCTTGCAAGGCAGTTCGAAGTTGTTGGCGCCGATCGGCAGACTTGGTAATACCGAAAATCGCTTCATTAGCTGTCACGACAGAGATTGCAAGATACAGATATTACAGAGCCAGCGTTTGAGTGTTTCTGGAATCGAAGTGCTAGCCACCGGCACTACTCGGGCAGGAGCTCCGCGGGGCCCGCGGCGACAGCGCCCGGAGCTCTGAGGCCCTTCTTTTGGACGTATCAGAGACCCTTCAGAGATGGCAGTGCTTGCTGCTGATCGAAGATGTTTGCCAGCAAAGAGCATCTTTGGATTTTGTCGAGGCTTTGGGGACCTCCTTGCTGGCTCTCTCCCCCTTACTGGCTACTTGAACTAGACCTACATTTAAAGACATCGCCAGCTCGCTTGATTCTACTCTACTTCCCAGACGTGACGAAGCAGTTCCTGACTTAACAGGATCACCAGAAGCGTCTGAGCGGTGTGGCCGACGAACTGCAGTCGCAGGCACAGGTGGTTCGAGAACGTTGACAGGAGAGCAGGTAAGCCGGAGGTCTTCTCACTTCGTGCCTCCGTCCCATGACTCTCTGGTTTCCACCAGTGCAGGCGCTGGTTCTCAAGGCCTTGCAGCAGGCCAACCGGCTGGCTTTCCGTGACTCCAGCTCCCATTTTGATTGCAAGATCTCAGTGGCAATTTCAGCTGCTATCGAAATGATCTGCTCTGCTCGCACCACCCAGCTACCCACCTGGTGAGGCATCGAAGGACCCGCAGGGCTCGGCTGTAGCACGCAGGTTGGCGGAACATGCCCGCTTCGGACAACTGCCCGTGGACTCACTGTCTGTGAAAGGCATAGATATACTGTGTGTTCAGTGTGCTGAACAGCGCATTCGCTTTGCCACCTGGGAGGACACAACTTCGCAGCTGAGAGAAGAGCTTCAAGCGCAGGCTCTTGCTTACAGCGAAGCCTCGTGTCTCGCTGAGAGTCTGAGCTCCACATGCCTCGAGCTGTCTCATGTTCGGAGGACCCTCGCTCCCAGATCGGTGAGCTCAGCAAGGACTTGAGCCTACGGGCTGAGCGGAGTCAACTGCAAGCTCAAAAGGGAGTAACAGAAGGCTGGTCTTGCCTGAAGGAGACGGCGAAGCTCCTTTCTGACCTGGGCCGCCAGGCGGAGCTTTTGAGAAATTCAATTGTGCGTTCTGGAGATTTCTGGAGCATGGAATGAGTTAGTTGAGGTCTTTGGTTTGTGCTCCCGCGATCCCTGTTGGAAGTTCCAGACATCGATTCTGACCGTTTCCGGTGATACTGCGAGCGACAGCAGTCCCAGAGCCTCTGGAAGGTGGAGTCCCTTCGCAGCCCAGAGGCCCGCGCCCCACACCGCGAGCGGGAGCTCGTCTTCTGAGAAAATGCGCCCAAGGTCCCAGAGAGGGTGTCGGAGCTGCAGAGGGGCTTCGAGGCACTGCAGCGGAGCGTCGAGGCGCGAAGGAAGCTCCCAGAGAGCTCCCCGAGTCGACTCGCAGAGTTCCGGAAGCGCCTTCCAAAGGCCTTGAGGACCAGCGAATCCCAGCACATGGTCCAGACCTCAGACTCTAGATCGCTGATGTCTTGCGGGAAAATCCTCTGATGGTGAGCTCAAGCAGCGATCCACGAGATTCGCTCATTGCCGAGGCCGAGATGCAGAGATCTGCGGAGAGTAACTCTCAGTCTCTACAATACCTCCGCGCGCAGGAGAGCGGCCACGCTTATGCCGAATCATGCACAACGCAGCATGCAGCCAATGTAGCCACCTTGCGTGTGATTTCATCTTGCCGCAGCGCTCCAGTCCCATGCCGAAGGACACGGGGCAAAAGATCATCGAGTTGCAGCGGCTCGTGGAGACACAGTCGAGGCTTGTCGGTGTTGTTCAAGAGGGGATGGGCCTTGGTCCGAAGCTGCAGGAGTTTGGAGGCCGCCCGCAGCCAGGCAGGAAGCTTCTGAGACTGTGATAGGGAGGCAAGCAGAAGGGAAGGCAAGGCAATGTCGCACTCTTGAGTAGAGTAGCCTTAAAACAGCAAGTATATGCTAAGTATATGTTGGGCTTGCCATGAGAGCATCAGAGGACGCCATGGAGTTGCGGCGGGTCGTGGAGGCCCAGGGAGCCCAGCTGTCGGAGGCCTTGCGGAGCCAGGCCAGCGGAGCTCAGATGATCCCTTACAAGTATAATTAAGGAACATACCTTAAATTATAGTAGGATCCCAATATGATTTACGGTTAAGGTATATTCCTACTAAAGCGAGGGGCCGAGTGTTTTTGCGAGTGGAGTGTCAGGACCCCGAGAAGAAGCTGAGCGATCTCCGGAAATCCACTGAGGCGCGGGGACGACATCCCATGACCTTCATTCGATTCAGTATATACATTCGTTCCTGTGCTTCCCGCGACCAGTCTGCGCGCCTCAGGCGCTGGCAGACCTTCTGCAGGAGATGAAGCCTAGAGTTCAGGACGGGCACAGGTTAGCACCCGAAGCATTCACCTGCAACTCTGGGTCCGAGGATGTCCCAGGCTTCTCAAGCGTGTCACCTTGAGGAGACATCTGCCGGCCTGGGCTACATCACGACAGCCATGGCCACCCACAGTACGGGTTTGCAGGCGCAGATTTTAACATAGGTCCGCGTTGCAGGGAGACGTGTCCCCCTTCGCCCCCTCAGGACCTGACAAGCCAGGCCGTCGCACGCCACCAGGCCAGCAGTGCATGGTCCTCGTGGCGCTGAGTGACACTCCAAGTTTGGACTCGGAGGCAGCATCAAGTTGGGTGTGTGCCTGCATCTTTGTCTGATTCGCGGCGACTCTGTCTGACACTGTAGCCATTTGCTCAGCATTTGCTGGAACAGCGAGCACAGCCAGCCGCGCCGGGCAGCGCTGCCGCAGCGCCATGCTCCGTGCCTTTCTAGGAGCGCCCGGAGCGCGGGTCACCGGAGTCTCATTCTCTCACTCATTTCTCTGCCAGGATCTGGGCTATTGCTTTGGGTTGTGCTGGCTCAAAGTACCAACAGTACCAACCATTCCGTGCCTTGGGCCAGACTCGTGGATCACTTTAGAAATGCCGTTGATCAAGCACAATCTCTGCTCGACAAACCGGCATCCAAGGCACAGTCGAAAGGCGAGCATGGGACGGGTCAAGACCATGAGCCGAAAGGCACCCACCATGACAAGCCACAAGCCCGGCCTCTCGTCAAAGTATTGGCCTTGTCGTTCAAGAAGGCCGTCGACATCGATGCCATAGTTCTTGAGATGTCGCACAGCAGTCCAGCTGATGCTGCAATCTGCCCTGGCTTAAGGCCGGAACCAGAGCAAAAGAAACGCCGTGGCCGGACGGAGAGCCACCAGCGGCATCAGAAGGAGCAGCGAGAGCAGGCCCAGCAGCCGCAGGTTCGCGAGGCGGAGGAACGTTGCTCGTTTTCAGCAGAAACGCGCGGTTAGTATTAGAGAGGCATTGAAGGGCTTCTCAGTCTTTTTTAGTTTTTGTTAGACCGATCGCAGACGTGTAGCATGCTGCTAAGATGCAAATCCTAGAGCAGACCCTTGCTAAGTTCCTGGCACGCGAATCAAAGGAACCTGGCACGACTTCCTCCCCCACTTCGCGCGGCAGTACGCCTCACAGAGGCATGGAGAACAGAGCGAGTGGGGCCAGGCAGGGGGATCAGGAAAAAGCTTGCATTGCCTGGGATCGCTGCAAGAGTGTTGTATGAAGCGATTGAAACGTCCATGCTACTGCGCTCAGTTTGCTGCAGCGCCGCGTGCCTCGCTTCGTGGCACCTTGCTGTCGGCAGAGGCCTCTATCCCTGCAAAAACTTCATCGGCTTCCCAGGGCATTTATCCAACATTATAAAACTAATCTGAGCAAACGAAAGGACGAAAGGAGCCTGGCACACTCCACGCCTCCCAGGCGCCGGACTATGCCAGCGTAGCGGCTCGTGAGGCCAGTTTGCGCGCGGTCTCCGACTTGGAGCAGCAGGAAGCGCGGGCAGCTGCGACGGCGAGGGACACCTTGCACGCTCTGCGCCAGACCTCTTCGAAGGCTGTGGATGAATGTCAACCTCTAAAAGCGGAGACCTCTAAAGTCTAAACGCTTCGCGCATCTGCTTTGGCCACCGGGCTTTTGCCTGTCCTGGAACCTCTAAACCTGAAGAGCTTCCTCCTCGCGAACGATGCCTTGTGGCCGTACCTGCGCGCGCACGGGCGTGCTCGTAGCAGGGTGTAGGGCCAGTGACGGTAATCGTGCTCGATCCCTGTCGGGTGTGCGGTTGTGTGCTTGTGGCATGCCTTATGGCAGTAATTGCCTGCCATCCTTCAGCAGGACATCCTCAGCAAGGCCAGCGACTGGCACTCGATCCAGGACTTGGTGGGACTCTCCCGGCAGGAAGATGCAAAATCATTACAGGACAGGCTGGAGGCGACGACGAAACAGTTGGAACAGTTTAGCTCTCAACAGACTGCAGCCGGCTTCAATGCGACACGAGCGGCGGAGCTTATGGACAACTTAGACAAAGCAGTGGCGAACGTTGCACAGAGCGTGGAAGTGCAGAGGAAGAGAGCCAAAGCAGCAATAAAGGCTGCTCGGCAAGACGCCCTCGGCCAGGTTCGGAAGCTTGAGAAACGAGCCAGAGCTGCTGTCAGGTCTTGGAGATCGGATGGCAGGCATGCTGTCAATGCGCAGTGGCAGGCCAACATGCCAGAGCAGCTCTACGAGAGCCATGACGACCAAATGCGAGATGCCGTCGGCGACACAGAGCAGGAGGTTGAGAATGCGGCCGAGGGCTTGAAGGACAACATCAATGAACATTACGGGAAGTTGGACGACGAACTTGAGGATGCATCCATTGGTGCTAGCAGCAAAGCTTTGAGTCGCAGGGCAGAGAAAGCCCAGCACCGTCTGCAAGAGCTTGCCCGGAATCTTGGGGCGCAGGCGGCGCTGAAGGAGGCCCTCGCAAAAGCCCGTTTTGCTGCAGAGGAGAAGTCGTGGAAAGACTTGCATGCTCCGCAGCTGCTGGCTGCTGTGCCAAACTCTGCCAACATGTCTTCTGAAGTTGCGACAGCACAGGCGCAAGAACAGCATGCTGCTGACAGCTTCCAGAACAGCCTGAAGTCTTTGAAGGACATGTCCACCCCCGAGGTCATCCGCAAAGTAAACGGCTGGCAGACACTGCAGGAACTGGTTGCAGGCTCGAAGCCCAAGGAGACAGATTCTTGGGAGAGCACCCTTGAGTCCCAAACCAAGAAGCTCGAGCGATTCAACAATGAGTCTCGCAAAAGTGCCCTTGACTTCGATGCATCGCAGGCTGCAGAACTGGCCGACGCTGTCGAAAAAGCTTCCTGGCATGTGGAGCATGATGCAGAGGAACAGAAGCACAGAATGAAGGCCACTCTCAAAGATGCTCGGCGCAAAGCCCATCAGCATGTGAAGGCACTCGAGGCAGAAGCCAAGGCTGCCGCGAAGTCCTGGAAGTTTCATGGCAGGCGAGCAGTGAGGGCGCAGCGAGCGGCACACATGCCGGAGCATGTCTACGAGCGGCATGAAGACCAGATGCAAGACGCGGTTGGGGATGCGGAGGACAAGGCCGAGGATGTGGCGGAGCGGCTGGAAGAACAAGTTAGCCATCACTACGAGAAGCTGGAGGACGAACTTGCAGACGCATCCTTTGATGCCACCGGCAAGGATTTGAGGCACAGGGCAGAGAAGGCCCAGCACCGTCTGCAAGAGCTTGCCCGGAATCTTGGGGCGCAGGCGGCGCTGAAGGAGGCCCTCGCAAAAGCCCGTTTTGCTGCAGAGGAGAAGTCGTGGAAAGAGTCGCATGCTCCAGAGCTGCTTCTTGGACGAGATGGGGACTCTGTGGTACCCAGTTGCCTTTTGGACTTGTGTTTCGATGTTGCTTTCATGAGGCTGGATGCAGCAGCTTCAGGTGATCACCTGCGAGGAGCCCGTTTGCAGTTTGATTTTCGTTCAGTCGCTACGTGGACATTCCGACATTCCTGTTCTCTGTGTGCTTGGCCTGCCCCGGGGAGCGAACAGCCACAAGCAGTAGGCAGACCTGCCGTTGTGTCCTGACTCCTGATGAGGACTCTTGATTGCAAGCGTCTTTACTGCGTCCTTCGTGGCAGCTCTTGCGTTCGTGCAGCGTCGCCGTCCGGTGAAGGCTTTCCGGGGGACGGCTTGAGGGTCCGGGCTGACCTAGTCTGACTGTAGGCGATGTTGTTGACGCTTGTAAATTTGGGCCTATTTCCCGCCTTGGTGTTATGCAGAGCTGCAAGGATGTTGTGGCCATGCTAGCGAATGCCACATTTCTGTGGGAGGTGGATGCGCCTCCTCTCCTGGGCTGAAGCTCGTTTGGGGTTTCCAACCCTGTCGCCTGTGAGGCTGTTTGCAAGACAGCGCGCAGCTGCCAAGCACAAGTCGTAGTTCAGGCATCGAGGCTCTGGCCTACAAGACTTCCTGCATAGAACCTGACCAGTCAAGAAGCATCTTACTGAACAGTCTGCCGCTCCTGCAATCTGCCTCACAGTCAGCCCTGATGGGCTGATGCCTCCTGCAGAGTTTGAACAGAGGCGGCATAATTGAAGACATGGTTTCCTATTGGCTCTGCCATGGCACGAGACCAATTCGTCTGGACTCTAGACCTAGGACCTAGAAAGACCTTCAAAGAACTGCGTCTTCTGTTGGGTGCCTACAGTCCCTACCGTCTGGGTTGTGTGATCAACATGGCAAAGGCCGGCACAAATTTCCGCTCTAGAGATCGTTTGAGGCAGCTGCTAGGTCGATGTTCCAAGCTCCAGGAAGAGGTTCCCAGCACGTAGTTGCCAAAGCGGAGACCATGTTGGATTTCGATTCAAACCGGCAAAATCGCTGCTTTCACAGACTTAGCACACACGATCTCTACCCACGGCTGTCTGAATATGTTGGTCGACAAGGGATGTGTTCTGTTAGTCGCCATGCAGGTAAGTCAGAGAGGTGCGTGTGCTTTGACTGTGTGACTCTTGGCCCGGTTCCGTTGTCGAGACCGACAGTGATTCTGATAGAAGGGCAGACGACGGACCCGATTAATTGGAACCCAAGAGGTTTCATGTTCGGCGTTTTGGTGGTCCTTGCAGCCTCGCTGCCACAAGCCAGGACCGTTTTCATGCCGGGCGCTAGGCCCGTGCTAGGCGCTAACCAGAGCTGGATAAAGAAACGACAAGTTCTGCTTCCAGTGCACTGCATCATTTTCTCAGTGCTATGTGACCAGGCTATGTCCCAGTCTTTGACGGACCTGCGGCTGACCGTAGATGGCTTGGTTAAGCCCGCCTCAGTCGAGGCCGAACATTGACGCGTGTAGCTGTGGGTTTGCTCATTTGGCTTGCTCTCAATCAGTACATTACTGCCTGTCTGGCTCGTCAAGCTTTCCATCTCCCCGTCAAGCTTTCCATCTCCCGAATCTAATGCAGTTGGAGGAACTTGGCACCAAAGTTGGTGAGATCCAGCAAGCATTGGTCAACCAGGAGCCAACGAAGCCAGTGAGAGCCTGACCTCATGCGCAAGTATGTGGCATTGTCGCGCATCCACAACGGACGGTGGCCCTGTTAGCCTTTCCCAAGCCATCAGGAGAAGCGGAGCGATCAGCGGGATGTTTCCCTTGAGGCTGCCTTCGAGGTCGCACAGCTTGCATGTTGGAGTTGATAGATCCTACTAGTTTGGGATGGCGAGCTGTAGCAGCAGCGCTGGTAACGCCATCGGCCACCGCGTTTGTGACTAGAGTGTCAGCACAAAGGCCTGATGTCAGCAAGACCTTGATTTGTGCTGGGCACTGTCGCGTTCGGAGGAGACCTTGAAGACCATCAAGGACCTCTTGGATCGTGCCATCACAATGCTTCTGCCTCTTTCTGGCTTTTGCCTTTCACTCGGACCCACATTGGCTCAAAGATTCAAGATTGAAGAATTCACAGACGCATTCCATGTTGTCCCGATCCGATGCCTTGGAAGGAGAGCTTCAATGGCTTCAGCCAGAGCTCCGTCGAGCGACACGAGGAGACGTCGCACGGACGTCTGCCCAGAGTTCATACAGATTCGAAACTGCAGATCAGCGCGGTCAGAGCTTAGCGGATTCTTTTGCACAGGGCCTGAGCAGCGCGCTCGATGCTCTTCGTGCGCAGATAGAGGCCTTCGTTTTCTGCGAGGTTTTGGTGCCATAAGAAGAGGTGCCTTGTGAGTAGATGGCTTTGTTCTCTAATTTGTCTAGCATATCACATCCGCCCAAAGCCTGAACCCTCTAACCCAGAAGCGTGAACTGCAAGTCTCTAAACAAGATTTCCACGAAGCTTGGACGATATACTGTTATACTTACACTACGTGAACAGCGATGCCGCACGAGAACCCCGTGCAAATGAGCACCACGAGAGACAATGATGTGAGACCTGGGTCATTTTGGGACTCTGGTGAATGTATGCCGATCTCATTTGGTATGGCCGTGAGTATCATTTGGGGTTGTGGCGATACTGGTAGTACAAACCTTACTGTATACTATGGTTTGGACCAGTGCTGTGCTTTTGCTCTACAGTTGATGGCATTGCGGCTGCATGTATAGAAAGACTGGCAGTTGACAACGCAGCCTTCGGGGGGTCGATGAGGTTCTCTGGCTTCTGGCTACCAAGGGGGGGTGGGCAAAAGGGTGTGTTGCTATGAAGTTTTATCCTACAGACTGCATTCATGAAGCTGCCCGATGTCTGTTGGACTTGCCGGAGTTGGCAGGCAGTCAGTGCCGAGTCTGCCTATACCTTACACGCCTGCGTCGGCCGATTTCTTCTGTTCAGAGTGACCCTGGCCGGAGCATTTCCGGATGCAAAGATGACACCGGCGGAGTAGAAGCCTCTGAGGTGGCCCAGCAGCACAGCCAGCAACAGCTGGCGGAGGCCCCGCGCCTAGAAACCGCTTGACACCGCTTGAGCACCGCTGGAGCTCAGGAACTGCTGGAGTCCACAAAGACGGCCTCACAGGCGCCCTTTTCGCAGGGTTTTTAATGCTTCGGAAGCTGCCTCCCTTCAGTGCACAGGCACAGTCTTCGGGGTTTCGAGATGCTTGTGAGCAAGCTGGGAGCCAAGGGCTTCAAGACTTGAAGCATGCATTGGGCATGCATGAGGACAAGATACAACAAGATGCCATGCCAAGCAAGCCCTTTCTCAAGCCTGGCGTCAATGTGTGCTTCATACCCGTTATCCAAAGATTCTCCTCAAGGTCCGTCAGACTTCAAACGCCGTGCATGAGCGCGCTTGTGAGTCTTGGCGCCAGACCCTGCAAGGTCACGTCAGACTTCTAGTCGCTTAAGCGAGCAAACAGAACCGGAACGACCGGTCCCAGGATCAGCGGAAACAGAGCAAACAGATTCCTGCCCTGCGTGCTCTTCTTCCCCTTACTCCGCGGCTCCCATATCGCACGCAAAGCCCGAAAAGTGGAGATAGCCTCCTGCGAGATCCACCAGTGGCTCAGGTCACCTCCTCAACCCTGGATGCGCTGAGCTCCCTGCAGAGAAGATTCGAGGTTCTGTGGTTTCTGCTGCTGTGGGCGCGTGAACGATGCCTGGCCTCCGCTTTCCAGGACACGGACGGCGGGGTGCAGTCCTTGCAAAGCAGTGTCTGGCACAAAGATGAGAACGGGAGCTGCGTGCACGTGAATTCGACGTCCCAACGTCGCGAAACCTCGGCCGTGGGCGACTTTGTGTTGGTGGCTCAGGTCTCCTCGCAAAGTCGTCAGTTGGAGCAGCTGCAGAAGCAGGCACGCTGCTAACAAGCCACTCAATGTGGGAGATTAGGAAAAGGTTAGGGTCCTTTTCATTCGGTGCCTGATTTAGAGAACTCATGTGGCATCGCCCTCATCATTGTTTCATTGGCTGCATGCATCGGCCGCGCGACAACGATGTTTGCCGGCTGTGCAGGTGCTTGCGCAACAAGAAGCTTCACAGGCCGTGTGCCCGAGTTCAGACGAGACACGGTGCTTGTTCTGAAGATGTGCTACCTGTATAGACCTACAGCCACTATGACAGCAATTAGGATCCATCTGCCGGAGACCGTTGCATCCTGCCAGAACATGTGCCCGCTCAGCAAAGTTCCGAGAAGCTTTCATGAACTCCGTCTTTCCCTACACTCCTCTAGACTCTGGCTTGACAAAAACTCGTGCTTCGATGTAAGCTTACGACGAAGGCTCAAAGCCGCGAGCTCCAAGAGCTTCGAAAAGGGCTGGCCAATGAGGTGCCGCTTGCATTTGCTTGCAGTCTCGGAGGGTGTGAGAGGCTGTGTTGGCATGCGGGTTCCTGCGCCCCTGCAACACCCGTGTAGGTAGAATACTTGTAGCAAAATTGGAGTTGAATCCTCAACTCATCCTCAGGGGTTTGCAACCTATAGAAACCCGGATAGGCATAGATTCAGTCCGGTGCAGCACCGGAAGGACGTCCTAGCACAGTTTCTCCAATTCAGTGAAGGTGTCCTGTAGGTCAAGTCTGCATGGTGCACAGCTTACACCGAATGTAACGCCAAAAGGTTCGGGTAGCCTTACGACTGCCTGTGTTGGTTGTTATTGCACTGAAGCTGACGTATTGCCACAACAACCTCACCCGTTCCGTCTCCCTGCTCGGTTCTTCGACTTCTGCCTCTCCAGGCTGCCTGCGAGGGTCTCCGGAGGGAGCTGGATGCCTCAAAGATCCGCCAGGTCCTGTACACGCTTCCACCCAGCTTTTTGCGCTCGAAGTTCCGCCAGGACTCCCTGGAAGCTGAGAAGATCGCCAGGGCGAAGGCCTCTCTTTGAGAAATTCTGAGACGCAGCGAAGCATAGCGAAGCAGTGATCTGTGCTGGGAGGTCTGGGATGAGGAACGAACGGGCCTGGAGAAGGAGGTCCTCCCACGGCCCCCAGGGTCCCAGCTTTTGGGGCAGATGGTAAGGCTGCCTGCCCCTACTATGCTTCAACGAGAAGGTGCGTAGGACAACTTCACTCTGCGTGTGTGCGTCATTGCTTGCCCGGGCGACGCCAGCTTTTCAGAAACGTACACGGCCCCTATGTGCACCATACGTGTCGAAAGCCGCCATCTGCCAAAGCGGCCAGCCACGGTGAACTTGAGTCCAGAGTTGAGCTGCCTCTGACCTTATGAACATGGTGAAAGCACATCAGAGAAGAAAGCACCAGCACTCGTCTGCTTGACAAAGACACAGCTGCGCGGGCCCATGTGAGTTCGCCATGGTGACTGTGGAGGCCAGCCAGATGCGGCGCACATTGCGATAGCCATGTTGTCATCACCAGTGTCTCACTACACTTGCGCCGCAGGAATTTTCGCCCTTTGCCAAATTTGCCAAAACCACTTGGGGATCGGGGCCCCTGAGGCCTTCGAGCCGGCAGCCTGGAACGACTCGGCACCCGGAGCACCCTGGGGAGGCAGGCGATGCTTCGAGACACCTCTTTGCACAGAGCTACTCGTCACACTGACATATCACGAGGCCAGTCGACAATATGGGACGCGTGCCGCGACCTGATGCTGGCGGAGCGTGGGCGTTACCTCCAGGCACGGCGTCCCTTCGTTGGCGCCTTGCTGAGACTCTACTCTCATGACCCTCATCATTCATCATCATGTCCAGCAGGCGAGGCTAGGTACCAGGAAGGTGGGAACTGCATGGAACTGCAAAGGCAAAGGCGTCTACGTGTCTCTAAGAGCTTTCCTGTATATATTCTGGTGCAGCGTCGCCCGACCCCCCCTGCCATGGTATCACCCCCTACCCCCCCTGTGGTGTGGTGTGGTCGTGGGTTGTGGGTTTCAGTCAACCCCCTCGTCTCCCTGTAATGTGGTGGTGGGTTTTGGGTTATTAA
>CAJNDV010006524.1:58844-72524 GCA_905221635.1 Symbiodinium sp. CCMP2456 | reverse complement strand
GGTTCAGGGTTCAGGGTTGAGAATGGAAGTCCAGCAAAAAAGGGTTGACTCAACATAGACCCCAAAACATGTAGATTCTCATCATAACGACCCCCCCTAAAACCCTTACCCCTAAACTCCTAAAGCCCTACACCCTAAACCCTGAACCCTAAACCCTAAACCCCTAAACTCCTAAAGGCCTACACCCTGAGGCACTGAAGCCTCTAACCCTGCGGTTTCAGACTTCCGGGCTTCGGTAAAAGTGAACTTTAACAAGTAGAACGGGTCTCTGGCTAATGGTTTAGGGTTTAGGGTTTAGGGTTAAGACAGATGGAAGGTTGTGGTGTAGCAATAGTAAGAGACCCGGAAGGGGGTTTTAGGGTTTGGGATATAGTAGTGTTGGTAATTCTGCACCCCCCCCTATGCTGGCAGCAGCTCCTCGACGCTGGACTCGCCCTCCTCCGGTATCAGCTGCAAGGCGGAGACCGCCTGTTTTTTTAGGCGCCGCTTTATGGGGCTTTTGATAGCAGGTTTAAGCGAATCTGTTATAATGCTGTATAGTCTGTTAAAATTAACGGGCTTGTATCGGGTATCATCAGGTTTTGCTTGTAGCTTGTAGGTGAGAGGGCTTAGAGTTGTTGACAAAGTTGTTTGGATTTTCGGCTTACGGGAGTATGGAATACGACGGAGATTTGGGCAGCTGAAACACAAGATCCGGTCGAGTAGTCTTTAAGCTTTTGGCACTGGACAGTTGGGATGCAGTGCGCATCAGCATTGGTAGGTTCTAGGGTGTCTGTCTCGCCTCAGATGATGCGACGAATACGACCATAGTTAATCCGGCTGCTGAAACAGTCCTTTAGATTGCTCAACTTGAAAATGGTGCGGCTCCTGCGTTGTTCATGATAACGAACCCTACGGCTCTAAGGACTCATATGTTAAGGCTTTTGGGCCCAAAGACCATACTATATAAGGCTTTTGGGTTATTATTTGAGCCTCAGGGGAACAGAACAAAGGCCAAGATGGACCCTAAACCCTAAACCCTAAACCTTAAACCCTAAACCCTTAACCCTAAACCCTTAAAATGTGTCGGGTTCTCCGGCTCTCGGCATGGCCAAGTGCCGGGCCCCAGCACTCTGGCTACGATGCCGCGCGGAAGGCAAACCTTCGGCGCTCTAAGACTACCCACAGGCCCCATAGTAGTTCCCTTTTTGGGTTCATATTTAGAATCCTAAAAGGTAATCCCAAAACGGACCCAGATTTCTGGTCCGTGCAGTTGTTGCTCGCTATGAAATTGCATGCGCACGGCTACGTCCGGCCGGCACTCTTTGCCCTGAAACGTGAGATATCGTTTGACTGTCTGTCTGTCTGTCTGTCGGTCTGTCCGTCCGTCGGTCTGTCTGTCTGTCTCTGTCTCTGTGCGTGTATCTGTGTTGCCTGTGTGTCTGTGTGCCTGTATTCCAGTATGTCTGCTTGTTTGTGTCTGTGTCTGTCTCTGTGTCTGTGTTCAGGTCTGCATAGATACGCTTAGGGGAGGGGAGGGCGGCTCAGAGAGACATGTTGTTTTGTATCTTTAATCTATAACAGACACATACGCACGTATACTGTGCATACATACCACATACGTACATACGTACATACGTACATCCGTCCATCCATCATCCATCCATCCATGCATGCATGCAGACAGGCAAGCAGACAGACAGACAGACAGACAGACAGACAGCCAGGCAGGCAGGCAGGCAGGCAGGCAGGCAGGCAGGCAGACAAACAAACAGATACCAACATCTTTACATATACACAAATCAGCCGAAAGAATCATTTGGTATTAGGCAGTACTACAGGACTAGGTCTGCCCGGCTGTATCAATCGTGAATTTCCGGCAAGGAACTAAAGAATGAACTACGGCATGAACCCTCAATCTTAATCCTAAACCCCGAACCTGCAAGACCACCTTAACACCCACATTAAACTTGCCTTTGCCTTACAACCGAAACAGTGAAACACCCGGAAACATGCGAAAACCCCTAGTGCGTGGATGGATCGGCCCCGCACCGAGCGTTGCCGAGACCTGCGATCGCGAGGCCTCGGCGATTTTTCCGAAAGCGGTAAGGCGCAGGGTTGCGGTGAGCTTATACAGCATAGGGTTGGCGGTATGGATCGGGACGAGGTTCCTCCCAAGCTTCAGGGCCGTCGCGTTCAAGAAAGCCTACAGATTTTTGTGCGTCGTGGTTTTATGAGGCTTAGAAGCTCTATTAAAACCCGAAGCGCACGAGCACGAAACTAACGGTCAAAGGGTCTAGTTTAGGGCTCTAAGTTTCAAATCAGTGGACTTCGCAACTAAGGTTACATGTGCACAATAATGTGCAGCCCCAGTTAAGGTCCGTATCACCCAATTGACCAACCTCGACCCATCAAGTAAACCCCCACCCCCTGTTACAAAGAAACATAAGAAGCAAAAAACAACCGCAGAATCCCACCAAAAACACTAGAACAGCCCCAGAAACGAAGACGGAAAAACTCAGAGAAAAAAACACCTACGAAACCTGCAAGGTGGAGGGTTTCAGGGTGCAGACTCGGAAAAGCCGAGCCAAAGTTCAGAGTTCGGGCTTCGGGGTTTCAATGGCTTCTTTGAAGTAGGTCTTGTTGCTTCCTAGCTTCATTAAAGAATTTCATATATGTCTGATAGGGGTTATTTAAGTCTTAGGGATTAGTTACGTCTTAAGTTGTCGAAGGGTCTCATGGGGTTGCTGTTGAGGGTAAGGCTGTTAGGGTTTCATAGGGTTTAAGGTTCAAGCCTCAGGTTTCACAAGGTCTAGTGTTCAGGGTTCAGCGTTCTGCAGCGTTCTGTAGGGTTTGGGCTTTGGGTTCAGGGCTTATGCTTCGGTTAGGGTGAGGCAGCTGTTGCCTTTGCAACGAGACCTGCGATCTGCATGGGTGACAAAGGACTCTCTAAGGCTTTAGGGTTTAGGGACTCTCTAAGGCTTCAGGGTTTAGGGACTCTCTAAGGCTTTAGGGTTTTTGGGGTTTGGGGTTCAGGGAAGTGCACTTTTCTGGTGCGGTCTCCAGGCCAGCTCGTGTCGGGCAGTTCTCAGACCGCCTGCAGCAGGGCAGCATGACGCCCACTTGCCGCAAACCAGGGGAACAGGTTCTTGGACTTTGCTTTAGTGCAACTGTATTAAGTATTAACGGAACCCAGCTAATTCATATATCGGGGATTATTCATGCCCCTAGATTAGTTGTCACTCTCAGGCAAATGCAAACTTGGTAGACTACTGCTGGAACTCTGCCGCTTAGCTATTGATGCTGGTGCCGGTGATGGTAGCCATGATGTTGATGCGGCTGCTGCCGCCGGTGACGCTGTTGTTGTAAGGGTTGTTTTCGCCAATTATCTTGCAAGCACTGTTGCTTCTGCTGTTGAAGCTGTGAATGTTGAGATTATCGGTTGCGGTTGTTTCGTTTGTTGGACAGCTGGTTATACCCAGAGAGCCCAATACCCCTTAAATAAGGAATACATCTTAAATTCTAGGGGCCTTAATAATATGATTTAAGATATATTCCTTCATGAAGGGGTATGGGGCTCTCTGGGTAACAGTAATTTGAAGCAGAACCTCGCAGCCTAGACCCAGAACGCCTAAACTACGCCTTGAACTCTAAACCCAGAAACTCAAATGCCTCAAATTCCTATAGCCCCTAACCCTAACCCCTATTAACCCTAGACGGTTGTAAACCCTAAAGGGCTCTTTTTTCCCTTCGACGCTCTGCAGCGATTAGTGTCTGTTCTTTTGTCGGAAGCCCCACAGCGTTTCAACATGAATCTAGGGGGCCTCAAGAATTCCCATCGGGTTTTGAGGTGTGCTTTTAGTATGGTAGTTATAATCAGGAACCGCAGGAACGACATTGGTAACGGTAGCTACTCAGGCTTCATGTTTGTCTCATCCATGATATGGACAGTTGAGAAGGGATGGTGATGGAGAGATGGTGGGGGAGTGCTTCGGACAAGTGTCAAGCTCGAAATCCGAATCCCTGATCCCTAAACCCTCAACCATAAGACCTCCAGCCCTGCCAACCCCTAAACCCTAAACCCTAAACCCTAAACCGTGCACTTCTGTAAACTAGAGGCAGCAGCCCAAGCACTCACACCCTGAAACCACTGTTTAGGGGTTTGGGGGTTTAGGTGCGAAGCCGTTGTCTGTGCCTTGGACCGCTTGGGCCGTCGTGCCCGGCGACTGGTCACCTGCTCAACTTGGCTTCATTTCAACAACATCGAGCTGGACATTGTGCATGGAGCTTAAGGGAACTGTTGCCTTTCCCGATGTTTAACTACTCTTGGCACACAAACCGACACGGTTCACGTGAGGAGGTAGAAGAATGAACATCCTTGCCAAAAGTCCTAAACCCTATAAACCCCACAAAGCACAACAAGCCCTATAAGCCCTATATACCCTATATGTAACCTATTGAACCCTGTTTAACCCCCCAAAAACCCTACCAAACTCCGTAAGTAAACCCTACAATGCCCTAAACCGAAAAGTCCTGGATCCAAGGGCCCATAAGGAGGATGCTATGTGGATAGTTCTCCAAAGTAGGGTCCCTTTTGGGGTTCCTTACAGGGATCTCTAACGGTTTCTAGAAGGCTTCTACGAGGGGTACTGTAAGGGTTCTATATGGGTAGTTCTCTAAATTAGGGTCCCTTCAGGGTCCTGGTTGAAAATGGTGCCGTACTATTTGGGGGACCTACAACGAGAACCTTACTTATAGAAATACCCATGTAGTGCCTAGGCGCAAATGCTGAGACCATCCTAACACCAAGACCCAGACTCAAAACACCAAAGCCGCAACCGAAACCCAAGCCCCCAGGTGTGGGATGTCTAGGATTTAGAGCTTGCGGCTTGGAATGTCTCCATAAACCCTAACCCTAAACCCTAAACCCTAGACACTCAACTCCGCTTTTTTGCCTTATGTCCGGGTTTACGTTGCCGCGCTGAGGGCTTGAGGTTTAGGCATTAAAACGGGCCCAAGGGTTCCACGACCCAGCTGAAGGTTTCAGGGTTTAGGGATTAGGGTTTAGGGTTTACGGTTTAGGGTTACGGGTTTAGGATTTAGGGTTTGGGGTTTAGGGTTTAGGGGTTTAGGGTTTAGGGTTTACGGTTTAGGGTTTCGGGCTTAGGGTTTAGAGTCTAGGTCACCGATTCGTGTCACGATGTGTCAAAGCATACACATAAGTGTCAGATGTTGCACATAATCGAACACTGCTAGTCTTTAGGTGAAGCAGTAGCCGAACTAAATCTACAACCCAGTGCAGAGGCTTTCTCAGACTTTTCTTAGCTCTGGAACGACCTGGGTTTGAAACGCGCGCTGGGCGACGCATCAGGCAGAAGTGGAAATGGACAGAACAGGAGCTGCTTTCGAATCTCGGAATCAGGGACATGTATCAAACAAACCGAAACAGTGAAAACGTGGCCACAACCCGATATCATCATCCGTCTTCTGTCTGAACCCCGGAAGTCGAGACCCAGGAATCCTAAGCCCCAAGCCCCTAAAAACCCCAACACTCACGTTCCTGCAGCCTAAAGCTTACACCTGGCACCTGGTGCTCCTTTCCACTTCAGGGAACACGCCTTGGTGTGCCCGACAACAAGCGCTTGAACTCCCAGAGCCTTTACGGCTTCAGTCTTGAGTTTACTGTAAATTAAAGGAAACCACAGGTGGGGAGTTTAGGGTATATAGGGCTTCTATAAGGCTTCCATAAGGTATAAAGACCCTCTATAAGGCTCGCATAACGGCAACTACCCACCTGAAAATGTCCTAGAGTGAGGTGGGGGAGAGTCTGAGGGTTTGAAGGTTTGAGGCTAAGGGCTTCGGGGGTTTCGGATGTTAGGCTTTAGCCTTGGGAGCTTGAGGGCCGAGGACTCGGTCGAAGATCTGCATTTCGGGCAGAGAGTGCGTGTTGCGGACCCCTGGTTTATCATCGCCCCCTCCCTGAACAGGCTAGGGTTTAGAGTTTAGGATTTAGGGTACAGACTAGGGTTCATATTAATGATTCACGGCGTGTAAAGAAGGGCATGGTTCAAGCTTGCAACCTATAAGAACCTTGCAGAAAGACTCTACACACTACACACCCGACATTAAGCCCTTAGCAACACATCCTTGGATCATTATGCCACCATAAACCCCGCATTTGCCTCTACCGTATTCGTCTCACATTAAGATAGGGGCCTCAATAATTCTATTTTGGCGGCTCCTTAGTTATACTATAATGGTCCCCCCAAACCCTATTCTAATTATTAAGGCCCCTAGAGTAACCCCTTTCGACCCCCGCATGAAGGGCTCCAGGTTCTAGGGCTTCGTCTTCATTGCTCCGTGGAGTCGAACGCGGCGGCGGCCGCCAGTTGCGGCCTTTTTTCGGGGAAGTTTGGCCTTACGGCTATTTTAATGAGAGGTTCATAAAGCCCTGAACCTAAAACCCTTTAAGGGTTAGGGGTGCTCTTTATCTCACTGCTGAGGATTGAGGGCTGAGGATTTGATCCGGGTGCCGTGAGAGTTTTCATGGGGCTAAACCGAAATTAAGCAGGTAGAAGATTGCCACCCTAAACCCTAAAACCCTACACCAACCCCTAAAGCCCTAACGCCCTAAAGCCGTAACACCCTAAAACCCAGACACCCTAAAGCCCTAATACCCTAAAGCCCTAAATCCTAAGGCCCTAAACCCTAAACTGAGAACCCCCACTAAACTTAGAACCCCCACGAAACCTTAAACCCTCGACTTACAGGGCCTTGCGGTCTGGCTTATACAGTGAGACGGGTTTGTTTTTTGGAACCCCTTCTTCCATCTGCATAGATCCTAGGGTTTAGGGTTTAGGGTTCCTAAACCCCTAAACCCTCAATCCACAATCTGAAACATTGGCTAGCCCTAAGCCGGAAAGCCCTTGAACCCCCAGAAGAGCTTTGGTTGTCCCTAAACCCTAAACCTTGTGTTTCTGCTTGGTTGAAGGTTTTGGGCTTCGGGTCTATTCAGGGCCTAAGGTTTGGGGTTTAAGAGGGTTTAGGGCTTTAGCGTTCCACTTCAAGCTGCGTCAGCGCAGCCAGGACAGCCCTTATACAGGGCGATATCAGGCTCTGCTGGGGGGTTAAAACAACTTTTCGGGGTTTTGCCAGCAACATCTACAGTTTTGGGGTGCGTGGGCGTCCTCGGAACTGCTAAAAGGCCTTACATCATGAATCATAAACCCGTCATTACAAGACATAACATGAAAAACAACAGCTGGTAGGATCTACAGGTAGGGCTTAAATAGTGAATCCCAGAAAGTTGGAAGACGGATGTAGGATGATTGGTGCTGGGATGACTTTGACTTTACCTTGAGGGAGTGAAGGGTTCAGGGTTTAGGGTTTAGAGTTTAGGGTTTAGGGTTTAGGAAAGATATTGATGTTCCAACTTTCTGGCTTCTACACCAGATTCTATAATTATGATATAGGGGCCTTAAGCATTAGAGTTTGGGTTTGGGGTATACTACACTATAAGTATAATAAGGAACCCCCACAAGAGTATTGGTAATTACCCTAAACCCTAAACCCCAAACCCCAAACCCTAAACCCTAAACCCTAAACCCTAAACCCTAAACCCTAAACCCTAAACCCTGCCCCTTTGTTAGGTTTCGAGGCTTTGGAGGCTCGGGAGGCTCTTCTCACAGGAATCCCGAGGCTTCCGTCGAGTTCCGCAGCCCTGACGCACCCAGGGTTTTAGGGTTAGGGTTGAGGGCTTTTTAGGGGGGTTTAGGGGTTTAGGGTTTAGGGTTTAGGCTTTTGGGGGTTTAGGGTTTAGGGTTTAGGGCTTAGGGCTTAGGGCTTTGGGTTTAGGGTTTGGGGTTTAGGGTTTAGGGCGGTTCCACAGGTCACGGGTTTACATCACTTGGGGGCGTAAAGTAACCAAACTGTGATGACCTCCTGTATAGCCCTGCCTACTAACTCCTTGCTGAACCTTCAAAGCCAAAAACCTGCAAGAAGGACACCAAAAACATGAAAGACATCCTAACTAAGCAAGAATACCTTAAATTAAAACCCTAAAACCCTCAGCCCCAAAACGGAAAACACAACTGAAACCCTGAAACCCTCAAGCCCTGAAGCCCTAAAGCCCTGAATTTTAATGCCCAAAAACACCCACAAAAATCCTGAAATCCTGAAGCCCTAAACCAGAAGGCATGGAAATAAGCGCACAGGTCCTGAGCCGAGAGAAGACACTCGGGGCAAAGAAGGTACCCTACTTGGAGGATCATGGGACTTAGTAACTAGGGTTAGAAATAAGGTAACTATAATTATAACCCCAATTAGGGTACTTATAACCGTACTTACTAAGTCCCATGATCCTCCAAGTATCTACCTGTCTATCCATATACCTAGTTACCTAGTTATATCTTTACCTCTCTATTTCTCTGTCTCTCCATCTCTCCAGTTATGTCTCTATCTGTCTATCCGTCTAACTATCTGTCTACCTGGTCTATCTATACATATATGCTCATGCATGTGAATATACAGAGAGAGAGAGAGAGAGCATGAGAGTGTGAGAAAGAGAGACAGAGAGAGACAGCGAAAGAGAAAAAGGAAGAGTAGCGAGAAAGAGAAAGAAGGAGACGGAGAGACAGAGAGACAGAGAGAGAGAGCGAGAGAGAGAGAAAGAGAGAGCCAGAGAGACAGAGAGGGGGAGGGGGCCCTGGGGTGACCTGGCTCTGAAAGACTTCAGGGGACCACCGGCCTCATTTCAGCGGGAGCGAAGAACGGCAGCGGGTTGCGGCCACGAGGCCTCGCATGATTTAGGGATCAAAGGATTTTAGCAAGTAGGTAGGTAGGGCTCTCAGTACTTCGATTGCGGTTACACATAATTAAGCAATTCCCACTTGCAACTTGAGCTACCCTACTTTTATGACCCTTACTAGTAGTCCTCTCATAATTTAAGTGTGCCCTTGGATTGGAGCATGTTGTTGGTCATAGGACCACAGGCTGACTGGCTCCTTTTAGAGTTCCTTTGAAGGGTTCCATGCACGGCTCTTGTCAGGGTTCTATTCGAGAGTGGCTCTTTCTTTTTTGCAGACGCCCTTCTTCTCCGCCACATCCGTCATGGCAGACATGTACCAGGCTTCGCTGTCCTTATTCACACCGGCGACTATGGCACCGCAACGAGCATGAATTGGTGCAGGAAGACGAAATGGGCTCCAGAGTTTCACAGCTTGCTCATGGAAGCCCACTTGATGTAGGGGCCTTAATAATCAGAACCGGGTTTGGGGGTTTTTTCTACTGTAACTTTAAAAAGGACCCCAAAAAATAGTATAGGCAAGTATTTAGGCCCCTATATTACCCCAATCCCCTAATCCCAAAGCTGCGACAGCTTCAAGACCCTGTAGAACCCACGGAATTCGGAAGAGCCACGACCTCTGAGACTAGATGAAAAGCAGAAGGGGCCCAGAGAGCCGAATACCCCTTAATTAAGGAATATACCTTACTTAAATCATAATCTTAGGGGCTGAGTACCTTAGCCCAAGAAAGGTTAACCTTTTGAGTTATAGTAGGATTATATAAGCCCCAAAAGGTTAAAGGTTACCTACTCAGCCCCTAAGTAATATTAAGGCCCCTATAATTTAAGATATATTCCTTACTTAAGGGGTAAAGGTAGCCGCTATGGTTCTATATTGGATCGACCTCCGCGGCGGCAAAGCCGGCGTGTGACTGTGGCGAGAACGAGATTTTAGTCGACAATGCGGACCCGCCGTGCCCGCCTGCCTCTGCTAATCCATGTCCTTCTAACCGTCAGAACCCCCTAGCGCTACCATCCTGTTTGGGGAATAGAGCCCTGCAACATCCGTGTCCGAACTGCCCGGGATGAGACATGGGGGCTTCCTAAAATATGGGACCCTAATATAGTACCCTAAATAATAGGATCCTTATCAGAAAGACCCCAAAATAAGGTACCCCTTATTTTCGGAAACTCCCACATTACACCCTACACCCCTTGGAAGACTGCCAGGACATGGCTGGGTCCGGCCTGCCAGTCCCAAGCTTGTGAAGAGACCTCGTCGTCACAAGAATCTACGGTTTAGGGTTTAGGGTTTAGGGTTTAAGGTTTAGGGTTTAGGGTTTAGGGTTTAGGGTTTAGGGTTTAGGGTTTAGGGTTTAGTGTCCCATTTGCTGTTGTTTGGATTTGTAAGAATTTATGGCAAAAAGGCACTTGATTGGGGTCGTCTGAAGTTTTTAAAGGGTTGCTTATGGGTTCTATCACACTTTTAGTTCAGAGTTCTCTAGATAACAGAGGTTCAGCCAGCGCACATCCCAGACGCTAAACCCCAAACCCTCAGCCCCGCGACAGTGAAGCCAGGGTGCAGCCGCGCCAGGTTTCGAGGAGGCTGGCAAAGCCGTTGATGACCTTTGTACTTTAGGTTCCTGAATAGCCCCTCACTAATGAAGGTGCCCTTTTTTCCTACTAACTTGCCCTAAACCCTAAACTCAAAAAGAACAAGGGCGGAAAGGGAACTAATTACTGGGGAAACTCGGTGATCACGACTGTGCACGGACGCCTGTAGGGTTCTTTCTTGGGCGTTGGCCCAACTGACTTCTCAAGTTTAGGGCTTTTTTGTAAAGAAAGTGCAATGGCTTCTATTTCTCCACCGCAGTAGTCAGAAGCCCACCTGTAGCAGGCATACACTAGACAGACAGAGGGTATAGGGTTTAGGGTTTACGGCGCGACCCTGTATGTTATGGGGTTTCGTTAGGGGTGGCACATGCCTTCATTGTCCGAGGCACACCAAAGCCCATGGCCTCCACAAAGAAGGTCAAGTTCATGACCTCAGTTTTGAATGGGGAAAGGGCCCGAACTATCCGACAACTATGTACTTGTCATGTCGTTTGTACGAAACGTCGTAACCAGATACATGGGAGTTGAAGTGAACGGGGACCCCTAAGAACCCCCTAAATTAGAACGATCTCTTGCATACTTCCTACAAGCAAGGTGCACCTGAGAGTTAAGAAAACCCCATGCTGTCTGGGCGTCGTATGTGCATGTGCATGCATCTGCATGTCTGTATCTGTCCATAGTTTATCAGTATGTAGATAGAGATATACATATATATATATATCCTTTCTGTGCATGTCTATATATATATATGTGTATATATATATATATGTATGTATGTGCCACACATACATGATCGGGTTTGCATAGATGTGTGCCATGCTATACATACATGTGAATTGTGGCTCTAAACGGTCAAGTATGTCTAGACACGGTGGTGGCATTTGCCATGGGAGGACGCGATGTCTACGGAAGCGCACCCACTGTGCACTCATTCACCGCTGGCCGTGCCCAGAGAGCCCAACTGACACTTACCTTCAACCACAATACTAAGGCCTCTAAATCCTAAACCCTAAACCCTAAACCCTAAACCCTAAACCTTAAGGCCCCTAGAATTTGAGGTCCATTCCTTGTTTAAGGGGTAAGTTAGGCTCTCTGGGTGGTTCCAAGGCAGAGCTTTGCTCGACTTCCGCTTCGGTTTGGCTCAGCCGGCAGTTGCTCTCTCCCCCCAACTAATGCTGGGGCCTTAGTAATTAGAAGGGTTTCGGGCGGGCTCCTTACCATAATTATAGTATAACATACCCCAAAACCCTAGTCTAATGAATTCAGGCCTCTATATTACATCATTCTACTACATTACATCACCGTCTGAGTCCAGGTGGCGACAGAAGATGTAGAACTCTAAGACCTAAACCTTGATTCTTGATCTTCGTGCGTATGACTGCTACATGGTTCAAGTAGGCGGCGCGAGACGATGTTTCATAAGTGTAGACATAATGATATCCTTGCCCTGAATAACTTAAAGCGGCTTGCCAAAGAAGATGCCGACACCGTAGCAATGAGACAAACGAATCGCGCGCGCGCGCGCTCGCGCGCCTGGCCACCTTTGAGGGGAAAAGGATCTCGATGAAACCTCAAGGCCAAAGCCCTGAACTCAAAAACCTTGAGCCAGCCTTAACCCGAAACCACACACCCAAGTCCCTAAGCTACAACTCCAAACCCAAAGCTAAAACCCTAATCTTAGATTCTTGACGCCTGGAATCGCCAAAGATTTCAGTAGCAAACTTAAACATGCCCAAACAAAAAACTAGAACCCGAGACCTAAACCCTAAACAGTAAAACTCCACACTTCTTGGGTTCCCACCACGGGCCGAAGCCACAGGACGTCATAAAGTTCTTTTCTGCAGGTCGCCTCTCTTGCGCCGTGGTAAAAAAAAAGGTCCCCGAAACTCCTAAATCCTAAGCTCTAAACCCTAAACCCTGAAACAAGGGTTGAGGGTTTAGGGTTCAGGGTTTAGGGTTTAGGGTTCAGGGTTTATAGGGTTTAGGGTTCCGGGCTCAGGGTTTAGGGAGGGCTAGGGTTTAGGCCTCCTTGCAATCTGCTGCCTTAAAGCATACTTAAAGGACGAGGGTTCAGGGTTTAGGGTTTAGGGTTTAGGGTTTAGGGTTTAGGGTAAAGGGGCAGTTGAACCTTTGGGATTATATATGGGTTATACTACAACAGAAAGGTTAAAGGTGACCTACTCTACTACTAAGTTTAGTCAGCAAGGCTATAAGTAGGGTAACTAAAACTGAAATTCTTTCTAACCCCAAATAAGGTACTTATAATCCTACTTACTAAGTCCCTCGACCCTCCAAGTAAGGCCCCCTCAACCACAAACGCGAAACAGGATCACTAACGAAAACCTAAACCTACACCCTCAACACATGATCACGAACCCTATACCTCCACCCTAGTTACCATAGACCTTAGAACAATGGGCACACTCGCCCCCAAAACGATGGTCTGACCCGGAAAAAGAAACCCATGACTTACCAAAGCACCCGGCCCTCAGCATTCCAAACCCTTGGATTTTTGAAAGCCTAAACCCGTCCCGTAACCCTGCACCTTTCGCCCTAAGCCCTCCAACCCCAAACCCAAAACCCTAAACTCGAAACCCTAAACCGCCCTAAACCCTCAACCCCAGACCCTAAACCCTAAACTCTAAACCCTAAACCGCCCTAAGCCCTCAACCCCAAACCCTAAACCCTAAACCGCCCTGAGCCCCAAAACCCCAAACCCTAAACCCTAAACCCTAAACCTCCCTGAGCCCCAAAACCCCAAACCCCAAACCCTAAACAGCCCTAGGCCCCAAAACCCCAAACCTTGGGCGCTCTACCTCGCCTGGCACGCCGCGCTGGCAAAGGGCCCCTCGAGACGGAAGATGGGCACGTGCGCTTGCCCTGGGATGAGTCGGAGATCCGCGGAAGGCTTCGAGAAGGGCTTCAGGACAGCACTCTTATATATATATATATACACACATATATATATAGAGAGAGAGAGAGATGTATATATATATATATACATATACAAAACACATTAATACATGTATATATATATATATATATATATTGTGTGTGTGTGTAAATAAATAAATATATATATATATATATACACATATCTGACAACTGAAATGATAGAAGTGTGACGACTATGATGAGAAACGTCCATGTCATCACAGGCATTGTGTCTTAAAACATACTTGGAGGATCAGAGGTATTTAGGTTTAGGGTTTAGGGTCTAGGGTTTAGGGTTTAGGGGTTTAGGAGGATCAGAGATCAGAGGTATTACGAGGTAGGTTTACCGACCAGGCCACTGTAGCGATGAT